>CAUYQU010026583.1:0-13069 GCA_963574635.1 Cheracebus regulus | reverse complement strand
GTGCGTGGCGTCCCGGCGGCGGCGTGCGTGGCGTCCCGGCGGCGGCGTGCGTGGCGTCCCGGCGGCGGCGTGCGTCGCGTCCCGGCGGCGGCGTGCGTCGCGTCCCGGCGGCGGCGTGCGTCGCGTCCCGGCGGCGGCGTGCGTCGCGTCCCGGCGGCGGCGTGCGTCGCGTCCCGGCGGCGGCGTGCAGGGCTGTCTGCGGAGTTGCGTGCTCCTCAGTACCGGCCTGCAGAGTACCAGCAGGGCGGAGCTGTGCTCTCCCAGCGCAGAACTAGGGGGCACAGCCTAGCTTTGGGACAACACTGGGCCGCGTCCACAGTGTGTAAAGTCCTTCCTGTTTGCAGCCCTGACTGCCTAGGGTCAGAGACTAGTAAGAAGATCTCAGTGTGGAAAACTGGGCACCAAACGTCCGTCTGAATCCTGCGCACCTCGGTTCTCCCCGCCCCAGGCCAGGCGGCTGCAGGGCGAGCTGCACACCTCAGCCTCAGAACACAGGGCGTTCCTAAGGCAGGTGCGGCATCCGAAATAGGAACACAACGCCGGCAGTGCTCATGTAGAAAACACCTGTAACGCTAATGCAAGGCCTCAGTCCCAAAATGTTACTATAGAATACACACTACTCATGTGGCCTTGCCAGTACAGCGGTTTTCATAATCAACACTGACCTGTCAGTGCAAGCACAGAAACAAATGTATGCTTAGGGTTTAGGGTTAGAGTTAGGGGTTACCGGTTAGGGGTTAGCATTTAGGGGTTAGAAGAAATTCAGGCAAAATAAATTTAAACAGTTTATTTGAGGAAAGGAATGATCCATGAATCACGCCTGAAGCACCGGAACAGAAAACAGGGCTTGGGCGTCGAGCGCTCAGCGGTGGCAGCTAAGTGAGGTTTCTCCTTGGCTCCAGCTGGGCGACCGCCTGTTGTGGGGATGGTTCCCTCAGCGTCCCTAGTCACACAGCCAACCGGCGTCTGGACTTGTTGTCATTGACTGCTTGGTTCTTTAATGTTCTTAAGTCAGTTTAAATGCCTCCAAATTTGGTTTCTGTTGGTTTAGGCAACACCTCAGGCTAACGGTTTCCTCCTTTTTGCGTTAACATGTCAAAACCGTACTTCATTTTCATTTTACTTTACTGGCATTAATAGAAGTAAATTCACATTCTTGTTTTTATTCAGAAACAATTGGCAGCTATTTGTGATGGTGCATAAAATAATGTCTGTTAATCCTTAGCATCTTAGATTAGATGAATTATGTTAACTCTATTAAGCTTTGTTATTAAACCATCACAGGAATTTTCTTTTTTTTTCTCCTAGGCTTTAACCATTTCAAGTCCACTCGAGCATCTCCTAACAATGTGGATACTTTCTGAGAAATTTGTCCTTAGTGATTTCATCTTTGTGCGAACACCATACAGCGTCCTTATAAAACCTAGATGGCGTAGCCCACTCCACACGTAAGTTACATGGTATAGCCTATTGTTCCCAGGCTACAGACCTGTTTAGTACGTCTCTGTACTGAATGCTGTAGTTAACTGTCACGCCATGGTGATTGTGGATTGTGATCCCGAAATACCTGAGTCAGGTCTCAGTCAATTCAGAAAGCTTATTTTGCCAAGTTAAGGACATGCCCATGACACAGCCTCGGGAGGTCTTGACAACGTGGCCCCAAGGTGGTCAGGGTAGAGCTTGCTTTTATATATTTTAGGGAGACATGAGACACCAGTCAATATGTGTGAGATGTACAGTCGCCTGGTCCAGTAAGGTGGAACAACTAGAAGTAGTAGGAAGTGGGGGTGCTTTAGGTCAGAAGTAGGCAAAACAAAAGGTTGCATTCTTTTGAATCGTTGATCAGCCTTCCACTGAATACAGTCTGGTTCAGTGAATCTGCATTTTGACATATACAGTAGGGCAGAGGAATGGTGTGATCTCGGCCCACCACAACCTCTGCCTCCTGGGTTCAAGCGATTGTCTTGCCTCAGCCTCCCGAGTAGTTGGGATTACATGAGTGAGCCACCATGCCTGGCCAGGAAGCTTGTTTTGATTCTGATATTGTCAGCTGTATTTCAGGCATAACTTGTTTTCCTTGGAGCATTAAATACTGCTTTGGTATTGTATTACACAAATAAAACACAGATCCCTTTTTATTATATTCATTGCTAGTGATATTGACATCCGAATTTAGAAACATCCCAGAGTCTGGGCTTCCAGTAATTCTTTGTGATCCTTTAAAAAGTAAGTTATTTTTTCTCACAAGATATAGTGACATCTAAAGTCACATTCAATGTCCTGCCACTTTTGTTTCTCTGGTTTCATCAATTTTTGCAAAGCATCTTTGGGGGAATAACTTTGACTATCCCTTTAAACTCTTCTGTATTAGAAAGCATCCTGATGAAACATTGAATAATTGTGGTCACAAATTCCATTTACAGTCCACCTGTCTTTGAATATTTTTTCCAATGGCAAATATTTGCTTTTGTTGTACTGTAGGTAAAAGGAATGTTGGGAAACAAAGACAAGCATTCATTAGAATAAGTGATTCAGTCACAATTTGCTATTTTAACTTTTTTAAAATAAAAGTTATACTTTTGAAAACATCCAGCTGTAAATTCAAATTGTCTCCAAAATATGAATTTTTTCCTTGGTCCTAAGGCAACCAGCTTTCCTAGAGAGTGAACCATACCACAAGAAAAAAGATACGATAAATATGTTTACATGTTTGTGTTATTTTAATATAAAACATGTAAAAGAGGCATTTCCTTGAAATTATATATTAGTTTGCATAATTTACTTTGCAGCATCATGAATGCTCTTATTTTAAAAAGTAGTATCAATTACTATTTATTATTAGTACAAGTAATTAAGCAGATATTTGAAAAAAATTACAATCTTTAAATAAAGGTTTTGTTTTAAATTAGTTTTAGATTCACACTGAAATCGGGAAGAAAATGCAGATTTCCTATGTAGACCCAACCTAGTTTCCCCTCGTATTAACATATCAACATGTATCAGATATGTTATTAACATATCTTTTTTGAGATGGAGTTTTGCCCTGTCATCCAGGTTGGAGTGCAATGGCACAATCTTGGCTCAATGCAGCCTCCCCCTCCCATGTTTAAGCAATTCTCCTGCTTCAACCTCCAAGTAGCTGGGATTAAAGGTGCCCACCAGCACGCTTGGCTAATTTTTTGTGTTTTTAGTAGACTCGGGTTTTCGTCATAATGGCCAGGCTAGTCTGGAACTCCTGACCACAGAGGATTTACCCGTCTTGTTGTATTTTTAGCGAGATAAGAAGATCAGCACCAAGACAAAAGTATGACGAATTGCAGGGTCTTTATTGCCGGCGACCACGGAGGACTCATGTCTCTCCAACCCGTGGCCCCGAGTTGAGGGAGAACTGGGCTTTTATCCTAAACAACACTTCTGGGGGCCTGGGGATTTTCTGGGGGGGGGGGGGGCGGGACTGGGGATCTTTGCAGGCAGGCAGTTTGTACAGAAGCCAAGGTCAGCAGCTAGAGACAAGGGGGTTTCTTCTCAGGGTCTGTGTGACCCTGAGAGGCGAGTTCTTGAATTCCATTGAAATGAGGCTGGTGTCTGCACCTGGCGTTGGCCTGATTAATCGTAGTGCCTTATCACTAGCCTGTGAGACTGCACATAGCCTGTGAGCCTGAGAAGCCATTACATTTTAGCCTGGCTGAAGCCATTTTCCTTGTCACATCACAACATCAATGGATAAGGGGTCCCAGGTCAAGAATTTGACCCCTTATATAACTCTGGGAGAAAGACTTCTCCTGCCAGGGAATGAGGAACTTGAGAAAAGCAAAACGAGGCCCAGGCAAACAATATGGAAGCACCTCACTTGCCTGATTTGTACCTGGACAGGAGTCACTGGCAGAGAATCACCACTGAAAGTCTGTCCTCCACCATGGGTGAGGCTGAATTCACACTACTTTATGTGAAGAAGCCCTGAGTCAATAATGGCTTTAAAATCTGGTCCAAAGAACAACAAAAGTGAGCCCTAAATGCTACACTGTATATGAAATTCGACAACATGCTAATGGAAATCATATCTGTGATAGCATCTGGGAATGAGGATTGGCCGAGAATGAGCATGAGAGAACTGGCTGGCATGACAGAAATGCTACATGACTTGTTTCGAGAGTGGCTAACATATGCATTTTCATGTATCGAAACTGATTATATAACACACTCAAACTCTTAACATTTCACTGTTTGTAAATTATAAATTAATGCTGAATTTTTTTTAAAATCCTGATCCAGACATAAACCTATTTAAGATTCCAGACAAAGCAATGCTAAACTACCTTTATAGCACCCCCACGTGCTAAACCACATGCCCTATACCCCAGAGCATGTGTGGAAACATACTTTCCTCTCTCTGGCTTCTGGAAGCTGGATCATAAGCAAGAGATCTAAGTGCAGCCAATCAGAAGCTCCCAACTTGGGTCTCTGAATCTTATGACAGTACAAAAGTCTAACAGTAACTAGCACATAGTAACTAGCAGCATAGCAGAGTGGCCCAGCTGACCTGGCCTCCTGAGGTTTCTATCTGGACCTGGTACTCCATTTATCTTTTTTTATAATCCTTTTTGATTAATTTAACCAATGTTAGTTTCTTTTATTTGCGACTAAGGACCTAACTTGCATGACATCTGGAACCAGAACTAAGAAGCTACAGACACAACCTCAGGAAATCACAGTCTCAAGATATGAGATTGGGTATCTGTCCTAGGCCAACTTAAGATAGGGAAAATCAAGGCTGTGTAAGGGATGGAAACTACACCCTGTGACACAAACATAGTTAAGGAGCTTATTAAATTGTGTCCTGGGATCTCCTGGCATTAAGTATCCATTAAAGCCCAGGTTTTGTGGGACACAGAGGCCACCAAAGAGCCATGGTGTCTTTTAATGCTCACTATAGCTTTATGTAACTATCATCATCCCCTTTATTTAAATGAAGAATGTAAACTCAGAGAGGAAAAACCCTGCTAGAATTCAATTCTAAAACTATATTATGAACAATCAGGCATGAGATATATTTTTTTTCAAGGACACGTTTTTTTTGTACACATATGTGCTTATCTACAAACAATATAAAATACAATTCATGGCTCTAGTGGCCTTTGGGAAGGAGTTGAAAGTTATTGGTGAGGAGTTCAAGTAAATGTCAACTCTTACCATTTCCACCAAGTGATTCCATATAGAACCATACCTCAGCAATATTGCAAAATCATCCCTGGATCACTGAAATAGTGAAATTTTTTGGTTTTCTGGTGCATATAATGTTATGTTTAAACTATACTGTAGTCTGTTAAGTGTACAATAGCATTATGTCTAAAAACAATGTACCTGCCTTAATTTAAAAATATTGTATTGCTAAAAAATGCTGACAATCATCTGAGCCTTCAGTGAGTCATAATCTTTTTGCTGGTGGAGGGTCTTGCCTCAATGTTGATAGCTACTGACTGATCAGGGTGGTTGTTGCTGAAGGTTGGGGTGACTGCGGCAATTTCTTAAAACAAGAATGGAGTTTGTCACATCAGTTGATTCTTCCTTTCATAAAAGATTATTTCTCTGTATCATGTGATGTTGTTTAATAGCATCTGACCCATGGTAGAACTCCTTTCAAACTTGGAGTCAATTCTTTCAAACCCTGCATGTTTTATCAACATTCATATACTCACCTCATATTCAACCATGACTAATTGCCAATAAATCAGATTACAATGTCCTGGCAAATGCATTAACATGTTTTCAATCTTCCTTTGATTCTGAAAGCCCTGTAGGATCTTGTTAGGCCTCAAGGTCACATATTACGAACATGACTTGCATGATTAAATGATGAGAAGGTGGAGAAAGTATTTGAGGTACTTGTTTGCTTTTTTGTTTTTTGGTATGAATCCTGGATAAAAGGGCATTTACTATTACTTTCAAGTCTAGATTCTACTCCATGCCATAAGGGGAAGGTGCTTGCTAACAAAAGATGACCTATCACAAGAGGCCACTCCCCGTATTTCCAGTCCGCAAGCCCAAGTCATTCCCCAATTCTTTCATGAAGCCTACCCTGGTCCACAGCCACATCCTTTCCTCATCCTCCCAGAGCAATGCATTTGCTACCTCTTTTGCTGCCACTCACCATTTCCTAGAGTTCTTTGTGTATCTGTCATCCCAGGAGCTCCTGAGGCCACAAAACAGGATTCACTTCACTTCTGCAATTCTGGCTGGCCTCAGCACACCTGTTTCAATAAACATTTCTCCCATGATTGATGAAATTATAAAGCACCTCACTAATTCAGCTGTGACTCACCTTTAAGCATTGAAAACCTATGTTGCCATTCATAGGCTTAAAATTTTGTAATGTTGTTAAGGCTTTCATAGATAAGGTAGAAAAGAAGGATTTTATATTAAAGAGAATGAAGAAAAGATGAAGGAAGTAGATGAGGACAGATGGATAGAAGCTAGGCAGAAAGTCAAATAGACAATAACTTTCTACAATCTCAAACCCCCCAGGAAAGCATCACACAACTGGCTCTGCCTTTTCCACAGCCCAGTGTCAGAGAAAAGGGGATTTTTTTCTTCCATCACATATTTCCCACAAAATGATGGTTCACATAGGGGAGAGGAAGTGTTAAGTAATTCCATGCAAATTTGATCAAGGTCTCCAAACATCTATCCATCTCTCTATCTTGAGATTCACACACCGTGGTAATAAATTCTCTATTAAGCCCAATGCCCTTAGATGGATTCCTCCCATCACTACTTCCTCTCTCTTTTCCTTCTCGTGGATGAGCCCTACCAACCAAATCCAAGGCCCCAGCAGACACCAGCACTGTTCTGAGTCCTTCGGAAGGATTTAGCAGTTAACACTCCCTGTTCTGCGTTCTCAGAGCCACTTTTCCTATTGACTACAAACATTAGCTATTAAACAGGAATTTCATAGGGACTCTTTTCTAGCTGGCTGTCTCTGTAGGACACTCCAGATGACACATGTCAGCCCTGAGGGGAATCTGACAAAGCAGATCCCAGAGGTGCAGAAGTCCAAGCTCAGAAGCCTCATCCAGAATCATCCAGCCTCATCCAGACCCCCAGGGCTCCTCTTTTTGAAAGCTTTTAATTCTCTGGTCATTTTACCTGACTCCCACCTTTGTGTGGGTCCCTTCCAACAATGAGCTGCTGTTATATTAAGGAAGCTGCTACAGTGAAGAAAATTAGTTTCTGTTTCAAACGTTTGGAAATCTTGGGAGCATGTTTTTCAAGTGGTATGCTGATGTAGAGTGCATCAGTATGAAACAAGGAATTGGAACCAGAGACACGCAACAGAGCAGTTTACTCCAACTCTCGCCCATGTTTTTGCGTATTGCTTATTGGTTAATCAGCCTCCATGAGGAACTTATCAGTTAATTACCCAGTAATCATTTTAGAATTCCAAATGGTATACCAGTCTCTTTACTGAGTCATGGAAAGCCCCTAATCACCAATCAATCACGTAATCACCCCGTAAGTTCTGGAGGTTCATGATAGATAGGCATATTTCTTGTCTAGGTAACTAGTGGAGTCAGAGAGATTTAAACAAAGTCACAACAAGTTTGTCTGATAGCCACTCTGAAATCCCAACGCAGTCTATAGCCATACCACCATGAACACCCCAGATCTTGTCTGAAATCTCAACACAACCCTCACTTGTACTTTTTATTTCATTATGATGATAACAGGTGGTAATGGTATCTAAGTATTTGAAGCTGTAGAAGGGATTGTTGGCACACAAAATAGTAAAAATGAAATGGTTTGCCTGAGAACATTAGAATCAATGCCATGAGATGAATGTTTTTTACAAAACTCAAATTATTGTTAAACGTTCAATTGTTTACAAAATGAATAGAAATAAACTTAAGAGAAAGTTAGGCCAGGCATGGTGACTCACGCCTGTAATCCCAGCACTTTGGGAGACTGAGGCAGGTGGATCACCTGAAGTCAGGAGTTCAAGACCAGCCTTTCCAACATGGTGAAACTACGTCTCTACTAAAAATACAGAAATTAGCCAGACGTAGTGCACATGCCTGTAATCTCAGCTATTTGGGAGGCTGAGGCTGGAGAATCACTTGAACCCAGGAGACAGAGGTTGCAGTGAGCTGGCATTGTACCACTGCTCTCCCGCCTGGGCAACAGAGTGTGAGTAAGACTCTGTCTCAAAAAGAAAAAAAAGAGAGAGAGAGAAAAAGTTGAATACAAAGATCTTATCATAATATAATCAAATTTACTAAATATCCTACCACAACATAAATTTGCTAAAATTAATTAAAAATAATTTATGATTATTGTACAAAAATAACCTTTTTATTTAAAAAATACTCTAGGTTGTCTCTTATTTTTATGTTGTTAAAGTGTTTTTCTGAATCTCTCATACTAATTTGAAAAGTTTTTAACCTAAGAAAAAATATATATATAGCATATATAACTTTGTTATATATGCTACAAATACTTCCCCCAATTTGTCTTTTGATTTGTCCTATCATGCTTTTGATTTACACAGTTTATATTTTTATTATTCAAATTGCTAGTCTTTCCCTTTTGTAATCTTCTTTTTGGTTAGGCTTAGAAAGTTCTAACCTATCCTGAGGTTAAACTGTTGTCTAAGTGTTTTAGAAATTTGAAGAATTTATTTTAATACATGATGGGAGGCAAGTCTCCAGCTTCCTTTTTTCTGAAGAGTTTATCATTTTTACCAAAATCAGAATTACCTTTTGAATCAGTTGTTCTTCAGCTCTGTGTCAGTCAACTCTCCTTTCCCTTGTTTTCATATTCCAAAGTTCACTGTACTAGGGCTTTTCCAAAATCAAATAAAGAATTATTTTTCTCAACCAGGCAAAATACAAGTGTTTTTTCACTTAATAATCCACCGATTTTATAGACATTCCTTCCCCCCATTTTATTGCCTTCACAGGTCTTTTAAGTTACTGTAATTTAATACCTTCCTTGGATCCACAGAAACGAAAAGGCATTTTGTCACTATTTTCACATCATGCATAACCAGTTCCACAGCAGTAACATGTTAACTGATCGTTAATCTTGACTAGTGCCTCACTCCCTTATTCAGTTCTTTCAGACTCCCTGCTATATTTTCCAAAGCCAGCTGCACTTACAAATTCACTTGAGTAAGCAAATCCAAGGCAATGAGCCAGAAATTAGATGAAAATAGAAACACAAAGACAGCTATTTTATACCCACAAAGAGTTTTCAGTCAAGTTTACAGATACAAACATGTAAATAACTGTATTAGTTATCTATTGCTGTATGACAAATTACCCTGAATGTAGTCACTTAATTGTCCCTCACAGTTTCTATGGGTCAGGAATTCAAGATCAGCTTAAGAACACACTTCTAATTCAGGATCCCTCATAACACTGCACTCAGGTGCTGGGTGGAGCTGTTAATCGTCTGAAAGCTTTTCTGGAAATGGAGGATGTGCTTCCATAGAGCCTAACTTGCATGGCTAAAACTTGGTGCTGCCAGTTAGTAGAAGGCTTCAGTTTTTCTGCACATGAGCCTCTGCACAGGGATGCTTGCACATCCTCAAAACCTGGTGGCTGGCTTCCATGACAATGAGTAATCCAAGAGAACAAGATAAATACTGCAATTCATTCTATGACCTAGTATCAGAAATCACACATGGTCACCTCTATCATCCTATATGGTCACACAGATCAGCCTTCTGTGCAGGATACTACTACACAAGGGTGTGAATACCAAGAGGCAAAAATCACTGAGTGATTCTTTTCAGGATGTTGGAGTAATGAATAGAACCACTAATAGCAATGAAGAATAAACAAATACATAGCTAGCTATAATGTACTGTCCACTATGTGCTGGATGCTATGATCATATTTCATATGCATTATGTCCCTCAGTCTTAACAAAATCCTATGAGGAAGGTACTGTGGGAGGCTTCTTGAAGAATGGTTACCACAACAACCAACACAGATTAGGATAAAATAAGCATAAAATGGAAACCTAAGTAATTTTACACTCCGGTTGGTTGGTTGGTTTCAGGTTTGTTTGGTTTTTGTTTTTGTGTTTTTAAAAACAGGGCCTTGGTCGGTCACCCTGCAGTGCAGTGGAGCCATCATAGTTCACTGTGGCCTCAACCTCCAGGGCTCAAGGGGTTCTCCCACTTCAGCCTCCCAAGGAGCTGGGACTACATGCATGTACCACAACATCTGGCTAATTATTTAATTGTGTTTAGAGGCAGATTTGCCCGATTTTACCCAGCTAGTCTATAACTCCTGGTCACAAGTGATCCTCCCACCTCATCTCCCAAAGTGCTGGGATTACAGGTGTGAGCCACTGTAACCAGGCTATAATTTTTAAAACAAAAAAGTTTTCACATGCTGCTGGATTCGGGTTGCCAGTATTTTATTCATAATTTTCACATTGATGTTCATCAGGGATATTGGCTTGAAATTTTCTTTTTTTGTTGTGTCTCTGCCAGGTTTTGGTATCAGGATGATGCTGGCCTCATAAAATGAGTTAGGGAGGATTCCTTCTTTTTCTATTGTTTGGAATAGTTTCAGAAGGAATAGTACCAGCTCCTATTTGTACATCTGGTAGAATTCAGCTATGAATCCATCTAATCCTGGGCTTTTTCTTGGTTGGTAGGCTAATAATTACTGCCTCAATTTCAGAACTTCTTATTGGTCTATTCAGGGATTTGATTCTGTTGATTTAGGGTAAAGAGTTCTGCAGATATCTATTATGTCCACTTGGTCCAGAGCTGAGTTCAAGTCCTGAATATCCTTGTTAATTTTCTATCTCATTGATCTGTCTAATATTGACAGTGGGATATTAAAGCCTCCCACTGTTATTGTGTGGGAGTCTAAGTCTCTTTGTAGGTCTCCAAGAACTAGCTTTATGAATCTGGGTGCTTTGTATTGTGTGCATATATATTTAGGATAGTTAGCTCTTCTTGTTGCATTGATCCCTTTACCATTATGTAATGCTTTTCTTTGTCTCTTTTGATCTTTGTTGGTTTAAAGTCTATTTTATCAGAGACTAGGATTGCACATGCTGCTTCTTTTTCCTTTTTATTTGCTTGGTAAATATTCCTTCATCCCAAGTTGGCTTCATCCCTGGATGCATGGCTAGTTCAACATACACAAATCAATAAATGTAATCCATCACATAAACAGAACCAATGACAAAAACCACATGATTATCTCAATAGATGCAGAAAAGACCTTTGATAAAATTCAAAATTGCTTCATACTAAAAACTCTGAATAAACTAGATATTGATGGAACATATCTCAAAATAATAAGAGCTATTTGTGACAAACCCACAGCCAATATCATACTGAATGGGCAGAAGCAGAAGGCACTCCCTGTGAAAACTGGCACAAGACAAGAATGCCCTCTCACTCTTATTTAACATAGTATTGGAAGTTCTGGCCAGGGCAATCAGGCAAGAGAAAGAAATAAAGGGTATTCAAATAGGACAAGAGGAAGTCAAATTGTCTCTGTTTGCAGATGACATGATTGCATATTTAGAAAACCCCATCGTCTCAGCCCAAAACCTATTTAGGCTGATAAGCAAATTCGGTGAAGTCTTGGGATACGAAATCAATGTGCAAACATCACAAGCATTTTTATACACCAATAATAGGGAGCCAAATCATAAGTGAACTTCCATTCACAAAGAGAATAAATTACTTAGGAAGACAACTTACAAGGTATGTGAAGGACCTCTTCAAGGAGAACTACAAACCACTGCTCAAGAAAATAAGAGAGGAGACAAACAAATGGAAAAATATTCCATGCTCATAGATAGAAAGAATCAATATTGTGAAAATGGCCAGACTTCCCAAAGTAATTTATAGATTCAATGCTATCCCCATCAAGCTACCACTGACTTTCTTCACAGAATTAGAAAAAAAGCTACTTAAATTTCATAAGGAACCAAAAAAGAGCCTGTATGGTCAAAACAATCCTAAGCAAAAAGAACAAAGCTGGAGGCCTCATGTTTTGTTCCAACTATACCACATGACTTCCAACTATACCACAAGGCTACAGTAACCAAAACAGCATGAAACTGGTACCAAAACAGATATATAGACCACTGGAACAGAACAGAGGCCTCAGAAATAACACGACACATCTACAACCATCTGATCTTTGACAAATCTAACAAAAACAAGCAATGGGGAAAGAATTCCTTACTTATTAAATGGTGTTGGGGAAAACTGGCTACCCATACACAGAAAACTAAAACTGGACCCTTTCCTTACACCTTATACAAACATTAACTCAGGATGGATTAAAGGCTTAAACGTAAGACCTAAAACCATAAGAACCCTAGAAGAAAACTTAGGCAATACCATTCAGGACATAGGCATGGGCAAAGACTTCATGACTAAAACACCAAAAGCAATGGCAACAAAAGCCAAAATTGACAAATGGGATCTAATTAAATTAAAGAGTTTCTACACAGCAAAAGAAATTATCATCAGAGTCAACAGGCAACCTACAGAATGGGAGAAAATTTTTGCAATCTGTCCATCTGATGAAGGGTTAATATCCAGAATCTACAAAGAACTTAAACAAATTTACAAGAAAAAAACAACCCCATCAAAAGTGGGCAAAGGATATGAACAGCCACTTCTTTAAAAAAGACATTTATGCAGCCAAGAAACACATGAAAAAAAAGCTCATTCTCACTGGTCATTATAGAAATGCAAATCAAAACCACAGTGAGATACCATCTCACACCAGTTAGAATGGCAATCATTAAAAAGTCAGAAAACAACAGATACTGGAGAGGATGTGGAGAAATAAGACCTCATTTACACTGTTTCTGGGAGTGTAAATTAGTTCAACCATTGTGGAAGACAGTGTGGCGATTCCTCAAGAATCTAGAACCAGAAATACCACTTGACCCAGCAATCCTATTACTGAATATACACCCAAAAGATTATACATTAATCTACTATAAAGATATATGCACACATATGTTTATTGAAGCACAATTGACAATAGCAAAGACTTGGAACCAACCCAAATGCCCATCA
>CAUYQU010026579.1:0-47602 GCA_963574635.1 Cheracebus regulus | reverse complement strand
TGTGAGTGAATTGCCTATTTAGACTTTAATTTTTAATTTTTTATCTTATTAATAATTTGTAAGAAGTTTTATGTATTGATCACATTGGTCTTATTATTTGGATTTGGTTTTGGATTTTGTGTTCAGTTTAATTTTTTTTTTTCATTTAAAAAAATTATATTTTATTAAATTCTGGGATACATGCACAGAAGGTGCAAGTTTGTTACATGGGTATACATGTGCCCCAGTGGTTTGCTGCACCCAACAACCCATCATCTACGTTAGGTATTTCTCCTAATGCTATCTGTCCCCTATCCCCCTGCTATTCCTCCCCTAACCCCCTACCCACCAACAGGCCCCAGTGTGTGATGTTCCCCTCCCTGTGTCCGTGTGTTCTCATTGTACAACTCCCACTTATGATTGAGAACATGTGGTGTTTGGTTTTCTGTTCTTGTGTCAGTTTGCTGAGAATGATGGTTTCCAGCTTCATCCATGTCCCTACAAAGGACATGAGCTCATCCTTTGTTCAGTTTAATTCTTATGCCTATTCTTAGGCTCATTACTTCTTCTTCCTTCCCATTAATTGTCTTGGTTATTCTCAACTTTATTCTTCCAAAGAATTCTTGGATCATTTTGTCAGACTCCCAGACGTGATAAATACAACTGGTGTTTTGGTTGTAAAATATTATATTTATAAAATCATTTGAAGAGAATGAATATTTTTATAACATTGTGCCTTCTCATTGAGAAGCATTGTATCCGTTTACATTGATTCAAATCTTCTGTTAATGTCCCTCTGAAAGTTTCATAGCTTTCTTGATATAAACTGTGTGTGTTTATTGTTATTTTCTCCCTTATAATTTTCTAACCATTCATTTTCCCCCGATATGTAAAAAGCTTTGGCTCTTCTTATATTTACTTTGTCCTTGGCTGCCTTACTAAACTTTCTTATCAATCCCCTTTCAGTTCATTCTCTTGGATTTTCTTGGTAATCAATGACATCAGAGCAAAAATCTGATAATTGTTTCTTCTCTTTTTAAAATTTTGTAACAATTATTTCTTTTAAATATCTTTCTGAATATTGAAAAACAACAGGGGTAGTGCCTTTCTTCTAACCTCAGGGGATACCTTTAGTATTTCATAAGTAAACATGACAATGTCTGGTGATATGTAGTATGACTTTTCGTCAGGTTAGGAAGTATCTTTCTTGTTCTGATGTATTCACGGATTTTTCTTTTTAAAAATCATGCAAAGTTGGCTGGGCACGGTGGCTCATACCTGTAATCCCAGCACTTTGGGGGGCCGTGGCAGACAGATCACGAGATCAGGAGATGAGACAATCCTGACCAATATAGTGAAACCCCGTCTCTCCTTAAAATACAAAAATTAGCTGGGGGTGGTGGCGCATGCCTATAGTCCCAGCTACTCGGGAGGCTGAGGCAGGAGAATCACTTGAACCTGGGAGACAGAGGTTGCAGTGAGCGGAGACTGTGCCACTGCACTCCAGCCTGGCCACAAAGCAAGACTCTGTCTCAAAAAACAAAAAGCAAAAAAACAGGACCACGTGCAGTGACTCAGTCACAGTGGCTCATGCCTGTAATTCCAGCACTTTGGGAGGCCAAGACAGGTGGATCACAAGGTCAGGAGTTAGAGACCAGCCTGGGCAATATGGTGAAACCCCATCTCTACTAAAAATACAAAAATTTAGCTGGGTGTAGTGGCGGGTGCCTGTAGTCTCAGCTACTCAGGAGGTAGAGGCAGGAGAATCACTTGAACCTGGGAAGCGAAGATTGCAGTGAGCCGAGATTGTGCCACTGCACGCCAGCCTGGGCGACAGAGCAAGACTCCGTCTCAAAAATAAAAACAAAAACAAACAAAAATCATGCAAAGTTACTGAGATATAGATATTTTATTATTAAGCACTTTGGGAGTAAATCCTATCTAGTGAATTATTAAGAAACCACTGGATGAGATTTCTTAATATTTAATTTAGAATATACCTATATTTGTGAGATTGGTTTGTTAATCTTTTCTGAGTTACACTTGTTAGATTTTGTTATGAACATTATATCAACTTCACACAATAACCGGAACTATTTCTGTTTTTACCTCTAGTGCTCCAGACTAGTCTAAATAGCATGGGAATTTTCTGCTTTTTCAAAGTCATTAAATAATACACTTGTAAAATAGTCTGGGTTCAGCTCTTTTGTATGGGCTAGTTTCTTGGTGCTATTCCTATTTTTGTCTAAGGTTCTCAGTCTGTTCAGTTTTTTATTTCTGTGTCCCAGAATATTGGCCATTTCAACCATGTTTTTAAAAGTCACATGGTATTGTGTGTGGTATTTTCTTTAAAATTTGAAAAATCTCATCAGTATCTGTATTATTTCCTTCTCTTTTAATATTGTACATATATATTTTCCTTTTCCTCATGCTAAGAGAGTCTTGCTCAAATTAATATTTTAAAAAATGAAAACAGGAATTTTGGTTTATTATTTATAATTTTTTCTATTTCCTAATTCAGTATTTTTTCCATTTCTAAATATATATTAATTCTGTGTCTACCTTTTAAAGGCTTATTTAGTTTTTCTTTTGTGTCTCTTGATTTAAATGATTGGCTCATTAGTGTCATTTCATTCTTGTTAAATAATGTAAATACAAAAATAAGCAATGGGGATGGATTCCCTGTTTAATAAATAGTGTTGGGAAAACTGGCTAGCCACATGCAGAAAGCTGAAACTGGATCCTGTCCTTACATCTTATTCAAAAATTAACTCCAGATGGATTAAAGATTTAAACATAAGACCTAACAACATAAAAACCCTAGAAGACAACTTAGGCAATACCATTCAGGACATAGGCATAGGCAAGGACTTCATGACTAAAACAACAAATGTGTGGCAACAATAGGCAGAATAGACAAATGGGATCTAATTAAACTTAAGAGCTTCTGCACAGCAAAGGAAACTATCACTAGAGTGAACCAGCAACCAACAGAATGGGGAAAAAAAATTGTAAGCTACCCATCTGACAAAGGGCTAATATCCAGAATCTACAAAGAACTAAAACAGATTTTCAGGAAAAAAACAAACAATCCCATGAAAAAGTGGGCAAAGGATATCAACAGACACTTTTCAAAAGAAGATATTTATGCAACCAACAAACATGAAAAAATGCTCATCATCACTGGTCATTAGAGAAATGCCAATCAAAACCACAGTGAGATACTTCCTCGTGCCAGTTAGAATGGCAATCATTAAAAAATCTAGAGGCAACAAATGCTGGAGAGGATGTGGAGAAAGAGAAACGCTTCACACTGCTTTTACACTGTTTTCCACTGTTGGTGGGAGTGTAAATTAGTTCAACCATTGTGGAAGACAGTGAGGCGATTCCTCAAGGATCTAGAAATAGAAATATCATTTGACCCAGCAATCCCATTACTGGGTATATACCCAAAGAATTATAAATCATTCTATAAAGACACATGCACTCGTATGTTAATTGCAGCACTGTTTACAACAGCAAAGACTTGGAACCAACCCAAATGCCCACCAATGATAGAGTGGATAAAGAAAATGTGACACATATACACCATGGAATACTATGCAGCCATAAAAAAGGATGAGTTCACGTCCTTTGCAGGGACATGGATGAATCTGGAAACTGTCATTCTCAGCAAACTGATACAAGAACAGAAAACCAAACACCGCATGTTCTCACTTTTAAGTGGGTGTTGAACAATGAGAATACATGCACACAGGGAGGGGAACATCACACACCAGGGCCTGTTGGGGAGTGGGGGAGTTAGGGGAGGGATAGCAGGGGGTGGGGGGATTGGGAGGGATAATATTAGGAGAAATACCAATATAGATGACGGGGGGATGGATGCAGGAAACCACCATGGCATGTGTCTACCTATGTAAAATCCTGTACAATCTGCATATATACCCCAGAACTTAAAACATATATATATATATATATATATATATATATATATATATATATATAACCAAAGGTGTATGAATACATTTTTTTCCCTATTATAACTTGGGCTGGTTACACCTATTTTGTTTTGGTAAGTTATATTTTATTATCCTTCTTTCTCCAAGTAGTCTGTAATTGCAATTTACTATTTTCTTTTCTTTTCTTTTTTTTTTTTTTTTTTTTGAGGTGGAGTCTCACTCCATTTTCTAGGCTGGAGTGCAGTGGCCCAATCTTGGCTCACTGCAAACTATGCCTCCCAGGTTCAAGTGATTCTCCTGCCTTAGCCTCCCAAGTAGCTGGGATTACAAGTGTGTGCCACTATGCCCAGCTAATTTTTATAATTTTAGTAGAGACGGGGTTTCACCATGTTGGCCAGGATGGTCTCGAACTCCTGACCTCAAGTAATCTGCCTGCCTCGGCCTCCCAAAATGCTGGGATTACAGGTGTGCACCACCATGCCTGGCCTATTTACTCTTGACCACAGAGTTAGGGATATTTGAAATTTTCAAGTAGTTACGTTTTAACACTTAAATGTTTCTTACTAATTTTTAGGTTTATTGCATAGTGATCATTATTAGTGATCATTATTTTTGATCACTATGTGATAAACCTAAAAATTAGTAAGAAACATTTAAGTATATTTAGACCTATCCCTTATACTCTACATAAAAATTAATTGCATATAAATTAAATGGTTAAATTATAAACTTCACATTAATAAATGAAAGAACAAAAAGAAATATTTTCTACATAAAAAAGAAAGCTTGTAGAGAAACATTAATAGATTGGATCCAAAAGGAATTCTGTACACAATATACAGTGATTGTAATTCAAGACATTCGAGATAATACTTACAGGAAAGAGGCAAAGGATTAATATTTGTCGTAGTTTAAATGCTCATGCAAATTGACTGAAAAACATTAAGACCCCATAGATAGGCAAAACACTTGAATGTTACATTGACAAAAAAGGAAATATGTAAAAGATGTGCATGAGTATGATAAATAGTTACAAATAGAAAGAAAAATGGGTCAAAAGACAATATCAAAGAAAAATTCAAGACCAGCTATTTTATATTAATAAAAAGTATAATTCACAATGAAGCTTTAGTAGTCATAAATCTGTTTATTTGTATAATATGGTCATTAAAATCTATGAAGTGAAACTACCAGAAATATATGTAAAATTGATGGAAACACAATCATTATGAGAGGTTACACTATGTCTGACAACTCACATAAGCAAAATGTATAGCTACCCAAATGCTTTATCATCATTTATTAAATAATTTCTCTTCTAGCTGATGTGAAATGCTATTTTTTGGTAGATACTGGAATTCACTTGCTCAAATTCCACTCTAATATCCAAGGGAGACTTCCTATATTACAGAGGCTGAAAATTTGAAAATGACCTTTCCAGGGGTTCCTTGCAGCTATGTGTCCATCAATCAGATGTGCCAATACCTCACTTGCTTTTGGAATTACATGAATGGCAGAGAAGTGGTAGACATCTACTTTACTAGCACAAATGATCACAGCAGGATAGTCTTGTAGCCAGTTGATTCGAGACATGGCAGCCTCTAACAGTGGCCATGGTAGCTTTTATGGTTATGATAAAAACCATATAAGTCTGGGGACTGGGAGTTATTTCTAGAAGCTAGGCCCAAGAATCTGCTCCTCCGGCCCTTCCAAATATTTTATAGTATCTGGTAACAAATCCTTTTCTGGTTAAACTAGAAAGAATGGTTTCTGTTATCTGCAATGGAACCCCATCCAGTGCAATGATGGTATCAAACATTAAATTCTTATATACACAAATACCTAGTTCTGGATATATAGTCTATTCAATTGAATTGTCCATCTTTATGCCAGCCTAAAATGATTGAATTATTGTAACTTTATAATATGGTTTAACGTGTGGCAGGCCTGGTAATTGTCTTTACTCTTCTTTTACTAAAAAAAAGTTTTCTTTTGGATGAACTTCAATTTCACTCTGACAATTCTCACTCTACCTGTGTTCCTTGGAGATTTTGATTCAATAGGCCAGATGAGGAAATTGCTCATCCTCTGGGCTGGAGGTCCAGACTGAGTTTACAGTGTCTTGATAGTAAATCTAGTGTACCTGTCATAAGATAATTCTAAAGACTTAAGGTGGGGGTTTGGATAATAAAGTGTGACATTAATTTTCATGGCTTTATAACCACATCTACCAAAACTTTTTAATTTTTATATCAAATGACTTACTAAAAGGTAAAATAAAAGAGGTCTGGATACTTCAGTGCATCTCTAGTTTGGGAAATGATCAGTGGTCATCAGAGCGGAAACTGCGTCTCATAGTTTTTATAATTGCATTTATTAGGCGCAGGAAAATGTAAACTCAGAGAGACTGAGATAGAACAAAGCCTCCAGGATAAACTTCAGCAAAAGCCTAACACCTTTGTTTCTCTTTTTCTTCCTAGACACTTGTAACAGCACTAATCTACAAATAAGTATATATGAGTTCTGGTCCTGGCCTAGCTACTTTGGGCCAACCATTTAACTTCTTTGAGCTTTAGATTTCCATTCTAACAAGATGCAGATGACAATATCCATTCTCTGCAAGTCACTGGTTTTTAACATATAACGTGTATAGGTGTCATGCACACTGTACCATTCCATACAAAGGTGAGTTAATATATTTTCTTTCTTTATTATCTCTTTTACCTGCCTTAATCACCAAAGCATTGTGGTCTGTCATTCCATCTTCTTCAGTAGACTTTTCAACCATTTCTGATTTTTTTTGACAATTACTTAGTCATCATTTCTATAATTCCCTGTCAAACCCTGCTAGTATCTGTGAGATCCTGCCCCTCTTCTCAAGCGGTTCAGCACTTAAGAATGGGGACAATCCTTCCTTCCTTCCTTCAGATGGAGTCTCACTGTCTCACTCTGTCTCTCATGCTAGAGTGCAGTGACGCAATCTTGGTTCACTGCAACCTCTGCCTCCCAGATTCAAGCGATTCTCTTGCCTCAGCCTCCTGAGTAACTGGGATTACATGCGCTCACCACCATGCCCAGCTAATTTCTGTATTTTTAGTAGAGACAGGGTTTCACCATGTTGTCCAGGCTGGTCTCAAACTCCTGACTTCAAGTGATTGACCTGCCTTGGCCTCCCAAAGTGCTGGGATTACAGGCATGAGCCACTGTGCCCAGCTAGGACAATTCTTGTTACATGTTAATTCCTTAAAGCCACCAAAGTCTATTCAAGACCTGATACAGTGATCAAGAAATAAAGGTGGACATTGATAAGAAGTATGAGATTAGTTTTACATATGTACATTCTCATAGCACTCATAATGGCATCTGTTAAACCTTCATCTGACTTTTAAAATAAAATGGCTTGTAAAAGCTTTGAATTCTAGGCTGTGGGATGCTCTTGGGATCTCAAAGGAGTAACAGAGAGGTCTAGGCACTCAGCACTGTATGGAATCAAAATTCCAGGAGAATATGGACAGCAGAAAGATTGGGCAGGGATAACTTGTGAAAATTTAAACATGATCCTCAGGTTCATTTGGAAAAAAATTAGGTGACAATGGATATTTTTAAAAAAACACCACCAACAAGGGCATTGCCTGGCCATAATTTATTGTGTTATTTTGCCACTTTCATTCTTTGTACTTTAGGTACTCTGCTTCCTCATACATAAGGTAATTTTGTAAAAATTCATTGAAGAGAAAAACAATCACACACACATGAAGTATGTGTTTATTGCTGTTATAAGAATGATACATGAACATAGGAGAAGGTTTTGAGAGTGCAGAGAACATAAAGGAAAAATAATCATTTGTTATACTTAGCATATTAGCAAATTCACATTCTGGTGCCTATCCTTTTCCTTTTTCTATACATTGTTTCTATATATTTTGTAAACTTTTATACAAAATTTTAAACATTAAGCTTAGATATACATCATACATGTAGCTTGCTTTTTCACTTATTGTGTCATGAACATTTTCTCATGATTTCACAAAATCTTCGGCTTGTACATCTGGTGATTACACTTTTGACAGTGTTAGACTTGCTGGAGGTGATTTTTTTCCCTTCTTGATCTGAGAGATAAGCAGTTATTTTTTTTTTTTGAAAAGAGAAAGCCGATTTTCAGTTTATACCAGTAGGTGTCATCCATTCACACAAAGCATAACCCAAGAAACCTAATATAATTTGACTTAATCTCTATAATTTCTACCAAATTCCAGTATAGCATTCCAGCCTATCTAAGCTCCTTGGGTGAAGGACATTTAGGCTTTCAGTTGAATTTGGAGAGGAGGTTATTTTTGCTATTTAAGATGCTTGCAAAGAAAGAAAAAGAGCAGTTTTGAAATGGAATAAATTTCATAGTTGAAGTTATCATTTTATATCCTAAAAATACATCCATTACTGGGAAGAGGTTATTAAAATCTTAAAATCTTACTCTGAATAGCCACTCAAAGAAGGCCAATGCTATTATTTTCATGATTTTCTGAAAGAGGGTCACCAGTCTTAATCCTGTGTACAAAAATTTGGGATGAGTTCAAACATAATAACTTAGTATTTCAAAAATATCAAATAATGCTTAAAAAGTAATGAATATGTAAAATCATAATAACTGTACTTTTGGTATCATGTAATAGTTTTTAAGAGCTTTCACATACATTAACTTTTGGTCCTCACAAGGATTCTCTGTGATTACAAATGAGTGAACTTTCGCTCAGAGAGGTTGGGCATCTTTCTCCAGGCCACACAGTTGGTAAAAGACAGAGTCAGGTCTAAAACAAAGCCCTTTGAATTTTATGTGCATATATATATGTATGTTCTGCCAATTGAGTGTCATCTTTTAAAGCAGAGGTTAAAAATCAACAGTCCAGGGGCCAAACTGGATCTTTAGATGCATTTTGTTTGCTTCCCATAATGTTGGCTCACAGTGTGTTTTAAATCTTTTGAATAAGCTCCAAAATTTAAAAATGGGGATATTTCCCACAAGGACTAGAATTTCATGTGTCTTTGGAAAAATCAGAAGAGATGGTTACACTGGGTTCATATTCCTTAGCTGGAACTGCTTGGTGGCACCTCCTGTGTGCTGTCCTGTGGCCTCACTGTACACTGCTCCTTACTGCCATATGCTTGGTCCATGTCATTCATTTATTCTATCTACCTAGCCCTGTGTGCATATAAGTTTGTGAATCTTTGGAGTTGTCGATTTTGGGGGAATGCTTATATACTTCTTCCAATTATGCTATTATGGTTCAAAATGCTTGAATAGCGTGAACAGCCACACCAGAAAAGTGGTGTCAATATTTTAGCCTATTACATTTTTAAATTCACAAATGGCATCATCTGCTTGAGCATTCAGGAGGAGTACATAGAATGAGCAAATCAGAGAACTGAAGCTCGAGATCTGGGGAACATCAACATGTCAGAGGAGAGAGGAATGAGAGAACTGGCAAAGGAGCCCAAGAGGAGAGGGGTCTGAGAGATGGAACCCAAGAAAAGGAGAGTAATGATTCTGACCTTTTCTGGGGATTATACAGGGGCTTCAGTGAGGTGTTGTTTGAAATTAGGAGGATAAGGTTTCCTTCAGAGAGTTAGACTTTAAATTTAATATGGAATAAATTAGAGTAGAAGCATGCAAATTAACCTACAATTAACAGAATACTTCTTAGTTCTGATACCTCAATCAGGAATGGGTAGTACCATTTCAAGATAAAGTAAGCGTAACATCAAACCTGAAGTATAGCGTCACACAATTCAGAGAGGTCAAAGATGGTAAGAATAGAGAGTGTTCATTGGAGTTTTGCAGTGTAGAGCTGATGGTGAGCTTAGGAAAAACAGCTTCAGTGGAATAATAGAGACAGAAACCAATCTACAGTGAATTGACCAACAACTAGGAAGAATAAAGAGTAGAGACAGTGTATAGACTTCTCTTTACTATGAAAGAAGAGAAAAGTAGATGGCAGGATTTACAGAGTCTGAGTAAGAGTGTGTGTGTGTGTGTGTGTGTGTGTGTGTGTGTGTGTGAATGATTGGAGAGATTCTATCTGGTTATAAACCATAGGGAAGGAACTTGATATGCTTTGGCTGTGCCCCACGAAAATCTCATCTTGAATTGTAATCCCATCATCCCATGTGTCATGGGAGGGACCCAGTTGGAGGTAACTGAATCATGAGGGTAGTTTCCCTCATGCTGGTCTTATGATAGTGAGTGAATTCTCATGAGATCTGATGGTTTTACAAGCCCACCTCTTGCATCAGCATGCCCTGGATGTGAGACATGGAGTCAAAGGAGATCATTTAGGAACTTTAAGGTTTAATGACTGCCGTATTGGATTTGAGACTTGCATGGGGCCTGGAGCCCCTTCACTTTGGCCAATTCCTCCCATTTGGAATGGGCATATTTACCCAATGCCTGTACCCCCTGTATTAGTCTGTTCTCACACTGCTAATAAAAACATACCCGAGACTGGGTAATTTATAAAGGAAAAAGGTTTAATGGACTCATGGTTCCACATGGCTGAGGAGGCCTCACAATCATGGCAGAAGGCAAAGGATGAGTGAAGGCATGTCTTATATGGTGACAGGAGAGCCCATGCAGGGGAACTCCTATTTACAAAACCATCAGATCTCATGAGCCTTATGCACTACCATGAGAATAGTATGGGGGAAACCGTCCCCATGATTCAATTATCTCCAGCTGGCCCTGCCCTTGACACATGGGAATTATTACAATTCAAGGGGAGATTTGGGTGGGGACACAGCCAAACCATAACACTCCCATTGTATGTAGGAAGTAAGTAGCTTGCTTGTGATTTTACAGGCTCATAGGTGGAAGGGACTTGCCTTGTTTCAGATGAGAATTTGGACTTGGACTTTTGTGTTAATGTTGGAATGAGTTAAGACTTTGGGGGACTGTTGGGAAGACATGATGGTGTTTTGAAATATGAGGACATGAGATTTGGGAGGGGCCAGGGACAGGTTTGGCAGTATGGTTTGGTTTTATCCCCACCCAAATCTCATCTGGAATTGTATTCCCCAGAATCCCCATGTGTCATGGGAGGGATCTGATGGGAGTTAACTGAATCATGAAGGTGGTTTGCCCCATGCTGTTCTCATAATAGTGAGTGAGTTCTCACAAGATCTGATGGTTTCATAAGCATCTGGCATTTCCCCTGCTGGCACTCATACTCTCTTCTCTTGCCCTATGAAGAGGTGCCTTCTACCATGATTGTAAGTTTCCTGAGGTCTCCCTAGCCATGGGGACAGTGAGTCGAAACTCTTATGTTTGTAAATTACTCAGTATCGGGTATTTCTTCACAGCAGCATAAGAACAGACTAATACAGAACTGTAGAATGGTGATTCAGGGGCCGAAGACAGAACTAAGGGAGGCTGAACTCTGAAGAGGCTGGAAGGAATGGGATTCAGGGAGGTGCTTTACTGATGTTTTGAGGAATGATACTATCATTGGAATGAAGGCCAACATGAATAAATTGCCGCATATCTGTTAAAAAATATCAGTCATATCATTTGGCAGTCATATCTCATGCTGATTTCTTTTGCCCCTCATGGAAATACATAATTAATTTTCTGGACTTTATGGATTAATTAATAACTTTAAATGAGAAAATATTTGGCTGTCAAAACGGAATGTAATTTTGTTTTATGATTAGAGATGGGCAAGTGATCAGATGAGAGATGAATCAGGATGATGAATATGTATTTGTTCAATTAATTTCAATGTGAAATACAAACACATCTTGATCATTTTCTGCTCTCACATTATGATTCAGAGTGAAAAACTGTACTCAAGCCAGTTAGAATGGTGATCATTTAAAAATCTAGAGGCAACAGATGCTGGAGAGGATGTGGAGAAATAGGAACACTTTTACACTGTTGGTGGGAGTGTAAATTAGCTCAACCATTGTGGAAGACAGTGTGGTGATTCCTCAAGGATCTAGAACCAGAAATAGCATTTGACCCAGCAATCTCAATACTAGGTTTATACCTAAAGGATTATAAGTCATTCTACTATAAAGACACATGCACATGAATGTTTATTGTGACACTATTTACAATAGCAAAGACTTGGAACCAACCCAAATGCCCATCAAGGATAGACTGGATTAAAAAAAATGTGGCACATATGGAATACTATACAGCCATAAAAAAGGATGAGTTCATGTCCTTTGCAGGGACATGGATGAAGCTGGAAACCATCATTCTTAACAAACTAACACAAGAAAACCAAACACCACAGGTTCTCCCTCATAAGTGGGAGTTGAACAATGAGAACACATGGACACAGGGAGGGGAACATCACACACTGGGTCCTGTCTGGCTGGGGCGGGGTGGTGGGGGTGGGGGGCTAGGGTAGGGATAGCATTAGGAGAAATACCTAATGCAGGTGATGGGTTGATGGATGCAGCAAACCACCATGGCATGTGTATATCTTTGTAAACTGCACGTTCTGCACATGTATCCCAGAACTTAAAGTATAATTAAAAAAAAGAAAAATTGTCATTGGTGAGCATTCTCAAGGTCATATGGTTCCTCCAACAGTCAAGGATTCTTCAAACACTCGTTCATTCAATAAATAGCTATAAAGCATGGCAAATATACTTGCAAAGAAGGCATCTTCAGTTCTTGTTCTTATGTTTCTCGCAGTTTAGTAGAAGCTGTCAGAAAGCAAACAGGTCATTACAGTGGTATAATTGTTACAATTGTTACAGGTAGTTAGATGGGCATGAGTCGGGCAGGAGACAGCTCTTTCCTCACCCATAGGAATGCCAGGTGATGGTTCAGCAATTATCACATTGCCTCTCTAAATGTGATAAATTGGCTGCTGGTGCAGGGAGTGGTCATTTCCTGATAGTCCACATCTGTTGCACTAAAGTGTTAATTGAATGCAGGTACCAGGTAGAAGTGACTTCCTGGACATGCACCTTAAGAGGCAAAATGGCAGAGTATGACCTTTGTGGGGGCACACCACCAGAAAAGGGAAGAGAGCCTCAGATGGGCATGCATACAGTTTCCTAAACACACCACATGTGCTCACCTCCTAAGGTTAAGGATGGCACTGCACATGCAGGCAGCCCACCTTAGGGGAAGAATCACGTGAAAGGGGTCAGCCTATAAAGTCCTAAAATCAACATTGAACACTGCACTTGACCTTGGGCCTCTTCCAAGCATACTTTATTATTATTATTTTTTTCTGTTCTAAAGCTTTTTAAAATAAACTTATATTCCTGCTCTGAAACTTGCCTCTGTCTCTTTTTCTGCCTTATGCTTCTCAGTTGAATCCTTTTTTTCTGATGAGGCAAGAACTGAAGTTGCTGCAGACCTGTATGGATTTTCTGCTGGTAACTTGGATACCTTTCACTGGTAACACAATGATTTCTAGGATGGGGGACGCAGAGGAGCATTGGGAGGATGCAGAAAAGCCACTAAATGGACCCTAGTTATGGGGGTGGTTGGGAGTGAGTGATACTGGTTGGGGAAGATTTCTTTGATGAATGGATGGGTATGGAAGCAAAAGCCTGAAGGATGGTGGAATATCTGCCAAAGAAGGTAGGCTAGGGTGGGGAGGAGGGGAAGTATGGACAAAATGACGGCTCCTGGCAGTAGAAGGAAGAGTTAGTTTGAGGAATTTGGAGAACTTCATGTCATTCAATGTGATGGAAACATTTGGTACAGAAGGAAGAAAGAATAAATGTGGCAAGAGATGAGGCCAAACTGGGGAAGGAGCTGCCCTTCATGAGGAGTCTTGAAAGGGGTGTGGGCCTTATCTAAGAGTGGAAGCCAGTGGAGGACCCTGGGAGGGCCAGGTGCGTAGATGAAGTCGATTTACATTTTACAAAGATGACTTTGGTTGTAGCATGAAGACGGATTGAAATGGGACAAGACTGGGAATAGAAATGACAGAGGCCTAACCTAAGTCGGTGACCCTGGCAAGCAAGGAGTTAAAAATACCTGAGAGACAGTTAAATAGAATAATTGGGGTTATTGGTGAATCAGCAGTAAAAGGGAGAAGGCTGGCTGGTGGTACCACTCAGCAGCATAGGCAAGGTAGGAGGAGGAGCAGTTGTGATTAAGAAGGACCTCTCAGTTTTGATGCTTGTCCCTTTCAGAATGGCAAACCAAGCTTAGGTGAAACATAGATATTTTGTGGGTGCTTTCTAACCTTATTGCTTGGACTCAATCATGCTGGTGTCTGAGCTCCTCTACTCAGGCAAATGTTGCTTCCAGTAAGTTCCAAGCAAAGCGAAAGAAAGACATTCACCTGCAGCCCTTCAGAAAAGCAAGCATGCTGCATTATGAACTCTGGTGCCCAGGAGACAAGAAATAATAAACACTTTTAATGTAACCAACTTTCCATGCCCCACCCTCACCCCAAGAATCTGCATACACAAATCAAAACCCTTTTAACTCATGGAATGAAAAAAAATTAAAAGCAAACAAAAAGCACTTCCTGTGAGGTGAATGGAAATTTTTGCCCAGTTAATTTTCCAGGCACGTG
This sequence comes from Cheracebus regulus, assembly GCA_963574635.1. NCBI lineage: Eukaryota > Metazoa > Chordata > Mammalia > Primates > Pitheciidae > Cheracebus > Cheracebus regulus. The sequence goes on along the minus strand of CAUYQU010026579.1, from coordinate 33,117 downwards.
AAAGTAGTTCTGAATATTTAAAACCACAAGTACTTGTATTCTCGACCAAGATTTTTGAGAAGGCGAGGGATGGGAAGGATCATTGAAATGGGACTTTGACATAAAACACCGTTTACATAGAGGCTTTGCTCCACTATCGGATCCGTTTACCACCCAGTGGCGAACAAACTGAGAAGCGAGAGGGTTAGGAAAAAGCAAACAGATCCATATCAAAGAAAACCACATATATCCAGTTGAACTGAAGTTGAATTTAACCATAACTTGTGCAACTTTTCTCCCACTGAGGTAGAAACATTACACCTCCAATTGACCAGGACATCTTTTCTTGCATTCAAGTTATCTAGAATTTTCTCTAGGACCTAAGTGTCCTCCCACCATGAAAATATGAGAACAAAAAAAGTAATGCTGCCAGCAATTTCTAGCCAAATAAATGAGGATGAGCATGTGAGTATGGTGGGGTAGGTAAGAGTTTGGAATCTAAAGTTTCACTGTCTGGATTTGAACCGGCTCCATTGCTCATCAGCTCTGTGACCTGGACAAATGCCTGAATCTCTCTCACTCTGAGTTTCCTCATCTATGAAATGAGATTAATAACAGACTCTCCCTTAATGCACATGAAGCCTGATGGATGGCACACACTATGTCCTCATTGCTTGCTCATTTTTAGGTTCCTGCCTTGTATTTTTCTCAGTGCAGCAGTCCTGAGCTCTAGAACTTATGATAGCTTTTCTCAAGTGAAGTTAGAGCTCCCCATCCTCAGTTTCAGAACGAGGCCTCAACTCGGTTGGAAGAAGGCAATTGTTCTCCACTGCCTGCCTATGTGCTGGAAATGGACTCCAGCACTGTGCCAGTGGGGCCGGAAGCCTCTCCTCATGATACTACCAGGGAGTACAGTGAAAGGGGAGGAGATTGGGGTAGCTAAGTCCCAGGGGTCCTGGAGGCCCAGGCTCTACTGCTCAAGCTAGTCCCTCCAACAGCTTCCTTCATACACACTGCTGAGACCCAGGAACCCTGCAGAGGGAAGCCTCAGCAGCTGGGGATCCCTGCAGGGTCAGCCTCCTCCTTGCCTTTCAGACCTCCGGGCTGTGGTCTGGTATTCCTAGGGGCTGGCCTAAAGCCCCAAACCTGGAATCTGTTTCAGAGGCTGGACCTTTTGAACTCCCACCTTGGTTTCCCTGGCCAGCTGATTTCAGCTTCTCATCTGGATGTCATCTCTCCAGGCTAAGGGAAGTACATCCTAGATCTAGGATCCTGGAAGCCCGTTCAGACCTCTGGATGGAGAGTCAGCAGGCCTTGGTATGTGTGGTTCTACCTGCTTTGGTTAAGAGTGAGAATTCTGGAGCCAGGAGGTAAAGGACCTTTACCTCCCTGCAGGGATAGAGAGACCACAGCAGGCTTTTAAACCTTCTTGCTCTCACCTGAGCCCTAGGTGAGACCTCCCTGGCTTCTACAGACTCTGCTGTAACATGAGGAACAGGGTTTCAGTTAGTTTAACTGACCCCATCCTTTGAAGCATTGCAATCTGCAATGAATACCATATACATATCATTTCTCAGATTCCTATGATGTTCTTCTTTCAGCTCTTTTCTCTTCAGTTTCTATAATAATTTTGTTTGTTTATTCTTTCTAGCACTGATGCTTGCTATGTGACTTGGGCCAGGTTCTTTACCTCTCTGTGCCTCAGTTTTCCTCATCTGTAAGATGGGAGATTAATGGTTACCATTGGGATGATTAAGAAGATCAAATGAACTAATATATATGTATAAACTAGAATAATAATATAAATATATACAAACAACCATTTGCATACATATAAAACATAATATAAATGTGACATTAGCTATATTCATAGTATATTTTATATATAAAAATATTTTACATTTTTTACATTTTACATTAAGATGTATTATTTCATATAAAACATTTAAGTACATATACATATAGTTATTTATGTAATTACTATTGTTATTGTTGTTACTGTCTACTTTGTTCCCTGCAGGGATAGAGAGAGCACAGCAGGCTTTTAAACATTCGTGCTCTCACCTGAGCCCTAGGTGCAGAATCCCTGGGTCCTACAGACTCTGCTGTAATATGAGGAGCAGGGTTTAAGTTAGTTTAAAACTGATCCCATCATTTGAAACATTGCAATCTACAATTAATGTCACATAAATATCCCTCAGATTCCTATGATGCTCTTTCAGATCTTTTCACTTCAATTTCTATAATAATGTTTGTTTCTCATCCTATTTGAAAGGCTTTCTTATCTCTGGAGCACCTAGCATAAGATAGAAATGTGTCAAAATATATGTTTCATTCATCATGTGGGTATTTTTAGGTCCTGTTATCCCCAATAACTATTGATTCAGAGAAGTAGGGTGGTTCTCGAAAATATAGGCATTATATCTTTAACTTGTTTTGCGGGAACCAGAATAAGGGTAGTTTTCCTCTGTCTTCAAAATCATCAATAATTCCTGCATTGTTTAACTCTCATAAGCAATAATGCCTTCCATATAACCATTGGCATCAAAGAAGAGACCCCCCCTTGATTTGATGGTAAGTGTGACACTACATAAACTCCCAGAAAACCCACTTCCTTTCTAGCAAATAGCAAACAACTGAGAACCTGAGCTCGCTAACAGCATTGAACACTGAACATTGAACACAGACTCTCGTCTGTTTCTGGCAAACATGAAGTCAGACCTCTGGTATTTCTTTCTCTTCTGCTTGCAAACTAAAGTTCTAACAGGTAAGTGGCCTATTGAATATTTCTTATTATAATTCAAGTAAACATTAAGAAAAATCAAAGGTAGAGAAATTACGTACCCAAAAGAAGGTGGTTTTGGTTTTTCAAAGTAGGAATAGTTTCAGAACAGCCCGAGTATATGGCCAAGGGCACCATGTCACTCATGTTACTGTGGATGGCATTGAGCTTGCATTGCTGCCTTTGATACTGTGTCTTGAGATTAAAAAAAGGTTCATCAGACCATTAAATTTTTAAATTATCTGCTTGGAGTTACCTGTCAGTGGATAAAGTAGCAGAGTGGCTTACTGTTCTTAGAGAGAGATGAAAGGCAAAATGACTTGTGTCAACAGAAAGAGAATTAAGTAGCTCTGGCATTTGGGCTGGGAATTTTTTCTGTGGTAGAAAATAAAATGCAAAGGCTTTGAAAAGAAGGATTTTGATTTTAATCTTACCTGGATGATCTGTTATCTGAAATGTTAAGGGTACTGTAGAGTTTTTATTGACACTAAGCATCAGAGTTCACCCTAAAAAGCCAAGGAGGAGAGGATAATGTAAAAATACTTCCCAGCCCCTATAGGCCTTAAAAAAATCATTCTCAAGTCCGTGATTCTTTCTCTTGAATGGTATACAGCAGACTCTATATGGACAATTTAAATAATGCTACATACAATGTAAGTTAATACATGTGGTTCTGCTGCTTTTTACTGTGTATAATTTTTACTACTTTTATTTTCTCTTTAACCGTGACCCCTACTTTTGAGGTTAAAAAAAGGAAAGTGAAGTTATATTAAATAACTTAAATAATTAAATAAACCAAAAGTGAAGGCAGAACTTTTAGTGGGTATGATCCTATCTAATGCTACATTTTTCGGTGGTTAAAAAAAGTAGACTTTACTGTTTTTACAAAAAACTAAAAAAAACCCAAAATCTAACTGATCAAATGTTTCATCTTGTGCTGGTTCAAAGTGAGTTAAGTGCTGTTAAATAAAGAGGACTTAGGACTGAGGACTGAGCCCAAGGACAGTTCTGGGCTACTTGCTGGTTTATGCCTTTTCTAGAATCTCATGAAGTCCTTTAACGGCATGAATGACATGAGCAGCTTTGGAATTGTTATTCGTTCTTCATTCATCTATTTACTCATGTAGCACCGAGCACTTGCTTGGCAGGGGGTACTGTGCCAGATGGTGGATGTGCAAGGATAAGTAAAACCAGGTCAACCCCTGTTCTTCAGAAGGTAACTGCACTGTAGAGAGAGAGAGAGATCAATCAAATAATCCCATAGATTAATTATAATTACAAGCAAAACTCAATCCTATGAGGGAATGTAACAAGGAGCTTGACTAGATTGGGTGGGTGTGGAGGTGGAGCTGAGGAACAGGGTTCATTGATGTCTTTCCTCTGCAAGTGGCACTTGAGTGGAGATTTCAAGGACAAGTAGGAATCAATAGGGAGAATGGTATGAAAGTGCAGAAGAACATTCCATACCATGGAAAGAACAAGTGCAAAGAGCCTGTGGCAGGAGGGGATGAGGTAAGGTTCGGGAATAGAAGAAGGCAGACAGGTGTGCCTGAGTACAGAGGGGGAAGAGGTTGAGCTTGGTCTGCTGGGAATACTTTGAACCCCTCTGTGGTGACTGAGCAACCCCAAGCTTCTGGAAGAACTGGGAAAACCCAAGCTATCTGAAATAACAAGAAGAAATTGTTGTTGATTTTTAACCTATAAATTCTCTTAGAATTTAGTTTCCCTGAAATGAGTTATTTGCTTTTTGATATTTGTTACTTGCTGTATCGATTATGTTTAAGAAAATGAAGGATAATGTGAGATGCTGAGATGGAGTAACTTGTAACTTTGGCTCTACTGATCTGTTCTGGTAAAAACAGGAACTCTGTGAAAGGGACTAACCACACAGCTTGACTGCTGGAGAGAGATGACAGCGTGTAATAGGCTTTTCGTTGCAGAGAGCCTATAAATGGACGTGTAATGGAGAGGTTTATTACCTGGATTCCTTTCCCAGGAAAGGCATATTGATTAGGGCCCTGGAAAGGGAATGCGACCCTTATGGAGAGCCTACAAACGGATGCATGAGGGGCGTCTGTCTCTGTGGTTGAGCAATGGATCTAAAAGTCTTTCTTCTCCTCCTGCTCCTCCAGTCTTACATGGAGGCCCCCTCCTCTTGCAGTTTTGTGGTCAGGCTGGTTGTCCTGTATCAGATCCTGTTCCCCCTGTAGCTGTGAGCCCAATATGTTTTTGCTGATAATCATAAGTTTATATTTAACCCATATTCTTGCTAAGGTGTATGATTTCTATGCTGACACACAGAAAGTTATCTTCACATTGTTCAGCTTTTGTAATACCACATTGTGATTTTTGTGCATCAGTTTATGTAAATGTATTCTTTTTATATAATTATCACTGAAACTTTGCGTAATCTTGTTCCCCTACCCTTATGGAAAAAGCACAGTAAAAAACTGAGATTTTCAGGGGAATGTCAGACATCCATGGAGCAGCTTTATGTGGTGTCTCCCCTGGGCCCAGCTTTAAAGAAAACTTTTTCTTTGTCTCTCTTTTTCACCAATCACTCCATCACTTTGAGAGTTCTTAAACCCACGTTGATATATTGGGAGCTGGTCTCGCCAGTATTGGTCTAAGATGACCACTGGTGCAAGTTGGTCCAAGACAAGGCTAGAAAGGAAAGCAGAGGCTAGACCATTCAGACCATGTGTTCTATGTTCAAGATTTTGGATTTTCTTCCAAGAACATATGTACCATTCATGGAAGGGTTTGTTTGTGTTGGTAAAAATCATTCCACTAGGCCAAACCCATTTTGGCAGTTCTGGTTGTGGTATTGTGCCCAGGAGAATTAAAGTAGCATTGGTGTCAATTCTGTGGAAGGTTAGATCCAGCCTTAGGTAGGATTATTTCAAGTTGCCAAGGTTAAGCTGATGAATAATTTATATTCTGGAATAATATTCATCATAGATTCTAAATGAATACAACCAATGTTCACTTTCATCATAAAGAAAACCATGCCATGTGGCATGCTGTTTGACATGTGGTAAAACTGAGGCATGAGTGGTTAAATGGTAATGATACATCTGCTAACAATTATCCTATTCAAAATATCACCGCAATGCATGTATCCAGCAACTGCCATTTAAAAGCTCTAAGCAAAAAGAGCCAAACTCAAGTCAACTAAGCACGCTTGTCCTCTTTGTTGTATTTTCAATCCTCCCAGTTTACATAGGCTTTCTCATGCCGTGAAGAAGTAGGCATTCTTACCTTCCGTCAATCTTTGAAGAATTTCCAGCCCGGAAAGTCTAAGTGATTTGTTACAGAGTAATTGGTGGCAGAACCAAAGTTAGAACTCCAGTGTGACCCCAACATCTACATTCTTTCTAAACTGTGTTGAAGTAGTGGAGATTAACATAAATCTCAATGATTCTCATCACCTTTGTTACTTGGTTGTGAATTAAGAAAGATGGGAATCTTGGTGATTCCAGTCTTTGATGGATCTCAGTGTAGAATTTAACAAAGTCTTCTTCCTTTAATGAATTTGGAACAATAGCATGCTTTTAATTGTAAAAATATCTAGGAAAAATGTGAATGTCTAACTGCATTTTGGAACCCTCTTTATAGACTTTATAGGCAGCAGGGACCATGTGAGTTATGAGATGAATTCTGGTTTTAGAAAGACCACTTTAAAAGCAGTGTGGATAACAGGCCAGAGTGGGAAGAGCTGATGGCAGATCACCATCTAATAAACGTGCCTGTCTTACGATGTGTTTGTGAGGAAGCTGGGAGGATAGCCCTCAAGGCCACTTTGAGCCTTGCTTTGTCACTGAGGCATTCCAATAGTGATTCCTAAGTTCCACTGGGGAGAAGAGCCCCTCACTGTTTCCAGTGTCTGAGAGAAGTCTGTGAAGATGGCTGACCTTGGAGCCCCTCTTAGCCTCTCCAGGACTCTGAGTAAATGTCATCTCCTGGCAGCGCCCCCTTCCAGTGTTCTTGATAGATTAAATTTAAAAATCCCAGTTATCAATTTTTTCTTTTAATAGAAGAATTCAGTCCATTTCCACTCAGCGTAAGCCTCTACTTGATTTTATTTCTATGCTTAATTACTACCTATTTTCCTTTGTTGTGTCCTCTTTTTCTCTTTTATTTTTGTTGGTGTGATGAAATTTCTTTTGACTCTCCTCTTTGCCTCTGGTTAATTTGGAAGGTCAACTACAGTTTTTAATGTGCTAAGTAATTATCATGTTCAAAGAATCTTGATTGAATGTGTACTTATTTATCATTGTATGTAAATAATGACAATGCCTTTGTCTGATGTGCCTAGTCCCCATCCCCAAAATAATGTGTAAGAACGTTGGTTTCCTACTCTCGCACTGACCCCAGAAAGTGCACCCTGCTCCATATGTGGGTTTTGTGGAAATAATTTAAAACTTATAGTTGCATATCATTGCTAAGTTTCCCCTTACAGTATTTCTCTTCTGTTTCAAGAATCCTTTCTTAACACTTATATCACACACTTTCAGTGACAGCATCATTCTGGACATCTGCTCCTGTATTGTGATCTCTGTTCTGATCTAATGATCAGAAGACTTCTCTTATTTTTGTTAAGTACCCCTAACTCTCTGAATTCCAGCACAGGTAAGGGTGTCTTCCTTTTACCTTGATGGGTGACTGACACCTTTTCTGGGGATAGGAGTCCTGGATGCCAGCCTTTCCTCTTAGGGGTTACAGATATTCCTTCACTGTCTGCTGCCTTCTAGGGTTGTGGGTGAAGAATTTCATGCTAGTCTAATTCTCATTCCTTTGTAAGTAATTACAAAAAACAACTCTAGGATTTTATAATCTTGAAAGCTATTTACTTCAATATTGGAATTCAGGAATTCCTCCAGGATATGTCTAACTCTCTCCCTCTGTTTCTCTCTCTCTGTTTCTGCTAATTTTTTTTTTTAAGACTGGGTGAGTCTTTTCAATGTGTAGACTCAAGCTTCATTCTTCATTTCAGTCATTTTTTCCTAGTATTTGTTTAATCAAACCTTATCCTTTTCCCCCCACTCTTTCTAGAAATGTCTCTTATTCTCGTGTAAGGTCTTGAGTCCCTTATTTTTTCATCATTTGTGAGCAAAACGGCTTTCACAACTTGCTGTTGCTTGTTAACCACGACTCCTTCAGATGAAATGGATATTTCAGTTTTAAATTGCTAGTAGCATATTCCCATTTCTTGGTTGAAACAAAGGCAGGTGTGTAGCGGGGACTGAAATTCTTATCTTTACTCACTGTAAGAATAATACCATTATTTGGCCTAAAAAATTTTATTCCCGTATTCACAGCTGTATACAGCAAAATCTACAACATATACTGCTTCCCTACTCTAAGGACATTGAGTTCTATATGCAAAATGACTTACTGGGCTTTGCAAATTTTTAAAAATGTGTTTTAAAATCATTTGTAGCTTGCAATAACTAGTGAAAAGGTCACATTTTATAAATTTACACATCATGTAAATGGCACCTCAGTACTACTGCTGTTATAATAAACTAGGTCTGTCAAATGGCACTTTTGGGTCATTCTAAGTGAAGAAAGAAACTTGGCATTTGAAACCTTCTTATAAAAATTCACAATTATATTTTGGAAAGTGGAACTTGAGTATGTAGGAGATAAGTCACACACATTAAATTTTTTGACTATTAGTCAAAAAATGATTTGTTTTTCCCACTAGTTTAGCCTGTAAGGTTGATCAAAATAGACAAATATTTGCAAGTTTAAAGAGTCCTAAACTGGGGATATGAACTTCCTTCTGGGTCATGTATAACATAATGATGCTTGTATCTACTTTGCTTGAGGAAAAATAGAAACAGGTTGTCCCCAAGTAGGGTGATAGACTCAGGAGTTTCCATCCAGTTGACCAGTAGTGCTGTTAGGATTTGTTTATTTGAGCCATGTGAACACAGACACAGCACTTTCAATAAGCAACTGATGATCATTTAAAGATAACTTTTTCGAATTTGATAAATAGATTTTTTTTACAGCCTATGTTTATGTTCTCCTAGGATTTTGTATCAAAAAATATGTTCATGCAAAAACAACAACAACAAATCTCTACTGTACTCACAATTAAAAGTTCTGTTTATTTTGCACTCTCTAGGACTAATGCAAAAATCTTATAGATGTGCCTATTTGCACTTATTTAATTATGATGAAAGTTTCTTCTATATGTGAATCCATTTCTGTACATTTCTATAGGCAGATAAGTGATGGGAAAATCATTAAGAATTTAGACTTAATCAGAGCAAGAACCCAGGTACAGTGATAGCACAGCTTAATACAGGATGGTTGATGAATGAAGATGTCTAGGGAAATGAGTGTGGTTGGTAAATGTAATTTCACATCTAAGTCACTTTAAAATAATTTTTTGATATATAATAACCCTTTCAATCTCAGAACACATATGTGGCACCAATTTGAATCCTACTTTAAGTGTTAGGGGTGATAATATATCCAATATACGTAGAAGGAAAATATATATCTGAAATTCATTTTTATATCTAGCTTAATGTTAAAAGCTTCTTTTTGTGTTTTTGTTTCTTAGCAAATCTCTTTAGCTCCTATGCTTTAGTTTCTGTACATTGAAGGGGTTGGACTATATTATTAGCTGAAGAGATTAAGTGAGTGTGTGGACTCTGGTGTCAGATTATTATTTTCTTTTTTCTTTGCCTTTGTTGGATTTTATTAATTCGAAGACCTTGTCTTCGAGCTCTGAATTTCTTTCTTCTCCTTGTTCAATTCTATTACTGAGACTTGCCAAAGCATTTCACATTTCTAAAAGTGCATCCAAAGTTTCCTGAATTTTTGATTGGTTTTTCTTTAAGTTACCTATTTCCTTGAATATTTCTCCCTTCACTTCTTGTATCATTTTTTGGATTTCCTTGCATTGGGCTTCACCTTTCTCTGGTCCCTCCCTGACTAGCTTAATTACCAACCTCCTGAATTATTTTTTGGGTAAAGCAGGGATTTCTTCTTGGTTTGGATCCCTTGCTGGTGAACTAGTGTGATTTTTTTGGGGTTGTTGAAGAGCCTTGTTTTGTCATATTACCAGAGTTGGTTTTCTGGTTCTTTCTCATTTGGGTAGGCTCTGTCAGAGGGAAGGTCTAGGGCTGAAGGCTGTTGTTCAGATTTTTTTGTCCCATGGGGTGTTCCCTTGATGTAGTAGTCTCCCCCTTTTCCTATGGATATGGCTTCCTGTGAACCTAACCACAGTGATTATTGCCTCTCTTCTGGGTCTAGCCACCCAGCAAGTCTACCCAGCTCTGGGCTGGTACTGGGGGTTGTCTGCACAGAGTCCTGTGATGTGAACTGTCTATGGGTCTCTCAGCCATGGATACCAGTGCCTGTTCTGATGGAGGTGGTGGAGGGTGCAATGGACTCCGTGAGGGCCCTTAGCTTTGGTGGTTGAATGCTCTATTTTTGTGCTAGTTGGCCTCCTGCTAGGAGCTGGTGCTTTCCAGAAAACATCAGTTGTAATAGTACAGAGTGGGTCTGGTGGTGGGTGGGGCCCTAGAACTCCCAAGATTATATGTCCTTTGTCTTTGCTACCAGGGTGGGTAAGGAAGGACCATCTGGCTTGGGCAGGGCTAGAGGTGTCTGAGCTCAGACTCTCCTTGGGCAGGTCTTGTTGTAGTTACTGTGGGGGATGGGGTTGAGAGTCCCAGGTCACTGGAGCTGCGTACCTAGGAGGATTATGGCTGCCTCTGCTGAGTCAGGTAGGTTGTCAGGGAAGTCGAGGAAAGCTGACAGTCACAGGCCTCACCCAGCTCCCATGCAAACCGAAGGGCTTGTGTTACTCTCACCATGCCTCCCACAGCAGCCCCAGGTCTGTTTCCAGGAGGAGGGTGAGATGGGCTTGAAAACTTACCTGAGGCTTTCTTCCTCCCAGCTGTGAAAGAAAAGGGCTTCAGTTCTTCCCCTGCGTGTGAAGTCTGCAAGCCAGATTCATGCCCTTCCCCCAGTTCTGGCCAGGAGGCTTCTTGCCCTGTTCAAATTGTTAGAAAGTTCAGCTAGAGAATTTCTTCTCCCTGTGGAGTTTTACCGCCTGCTCCTCTGGCCACCCTCCCAATGGATCCCTGTGGTGCTAGGCAGGAATTGGCTGCCTGGCCAAGAGAGCTCCTGGGGTCTTTCTGCTGCTTCCTCTACCCCTGCATTTTGCTCCCCTTGGCTCTGTAACTTGACTCAGCTCCAGATAAGGTCAGAAACTTTTCTGCAAACAGATCTTCAGCTTCACCAGGTGGGGTGTGTGTTTGGGAGACGAGGGCCTCCCTTTCCCAGGAATCTTTGCTTTTTGACTGGGAAATAAGTATCTCCCAATCTTCAGCAAAAAGGATCTCTTGCTCTACTTTTCCTGTTCCTTTTCTTGGCCCATTGCAAGGATATTTGCCAAACATACTTAGCCTCCATATTCTTCTATTAATAGTAATTCTTTTATTTAATATGATTAAGCTTCTACTATGTTCAAGGTTCTGGGATTATTTAGGCAACTGTAATGCAGTCCTTATCTTTGTGGAGCTCATGATTAAATGAGGAAGATAGACAAAAATAATTATGATACAAGATGATATGCGCTATAAATATATTGGCCTAAACAAAGTATTATTGGGAGCATAGAGATAAGAGTCTTTGTCTGGTGGTCTTGGAAATACCTCAAGAGAGAAGTTTACATTTAAAATGGTTCTTGAAGCATGAATGAGGGTTTCTTCTCAGATTAAGGGGTAATCAGATATTCTAGTTTATGGTAACAGAAATAATGAAGTGTAAAGTGTATTCTGGTAATGAAGAACAGAAGTGAGAAAACAATGGCCACAAAGTTTAGTGTAGCTTCAACAGATGGCCTATGAGATTGTGAAAGCATTTTGTGTCAAGTCATATATATTTTAAAATACCTTATAAGCAATAGAACACTAATGGGGGCTTTTAAACTGGGGAGTGAAATGCTTTTCTTAAACATAATTTTGGGCGCAGCATGGAGGATGGATAGGGAGGAGAGAGAGAGATTAGTGTTGAGAAGGCCAGTTAAGAGGATGCAACCACAGATAAGGGAAGACATGAAAAAGGTGTGGATTGGCAATGGAAATGGAGAAAAATAATTGAATTTAAGAGATATTCATGAGCTGGAGTCAACTGGACCTGGTGACCAACTAGATGATGAAAATCAGAAAGAGGAAGAAATGAGGAAGACCAATTGGATGATGAAAATCAGAAAGAGGAAGAAATGAGGAAGAGTTTCCTAGGGTCAGACTAGTGACTTCCTGAAAGACAGGGTTTGGGTTTGGTGAATGAATACAGTCATGTGCCATTTGACAATGGGAATACATTCTGAGAAATGTGTCCTTAGTGATTTTGTTGTGTGAACATCATTGAGTGTACTGACATGATGATCTACTAGATGTAGAGCCTACTGCTCTACCTAGGCTATGTGGAGTAACCAATTGCTTCTAGGCTACAAACCTGTACAGCATGTTACTGTACTGAGCACTGCAGGCAATGGTAGCACAATGGTAAATCTTTGTGTAACTAAACACAAAAAAGGGACATTAAAAATTACAGTATTATAATCTTGTGGGACTACCAACATATATACAGTCCATTGTTGACTGTATTTATTTCTTCAGTGCATGACTGTACTGAGCTCAGTTTGGAAAGGTTACACTTGATGGGTTAGGGTATATCCAGAGAGTGATGTTGAAAGGAATTTGGAAGCAAGGAACTGAAAGTTTGGGCTGGAGATAAAATGTGGGCTCCTGGGGGTAGACATGAGAGCTGGAGTCACAGGTGCAAATGAGTTCAGTCAGCAAACACCCTGTCCATGTGACCAAGGAGTTTTGCACAGTAGCTGAGCAATGGGAAGCAATGTGGGGATTTGGAGGTGTGGATAAAATCCTCTCTCCCTCCCACTCTGTGGAAGAGAGTTGGGTTCATTTAATCTCATGTGATTTCTCTAGTACAACAATTTCAAATCAATGGCAATGAAGTAACTAACAAAGTAACTTGTTTGCAAATTAATTACTTTGTGAATATTGCTATGAAGTTTTATAATACCACTGGGATTTTTTCATTTTCGTGAAGAAATCAGTTTTAACTAGGAGAAAATCAATCTTTCATTTTTCTTATTATATACACTTAGAGAACCAAAGGGTTGTTTTGTACCCCCTGTAGAGTTCCTTGGCGAGTAAAAGCAATGCACACATTGTGTGTGTGTTCATGAGTACTCTTTTGGCTTTTTCTCCTTGCTTTTCTTCTTCCTGTTTTTTTTTTCTTTTTTTTCCCTCCAAATGTTAGGCATTTAGATTAGATTGGATTTATCTTGCCTATCATCCCTACCTTCCTTGCTTTAGTCACTTCTTTAGATTATGGGTGCCTTTGAATAGTAACGTAAGTTTAGAAGTGATGCATATGTACAAATCTACTAACTAGGATTCTAAAAGTTTTAGTTAGTAGACTCATAAGACATGACATTGCTTTTATAAAAGGTGAGAGAAGTGGTATGAAGCACATTTTGTTTTAAATGCCAGATTTTCTTAGTAAAAGATCAAATGTAACTAAAACCTAATATGATTGACAACTTGAAATTAACATTGCAATTTTTAGATCTTTGCCTCTTGTCTTACATTCATGTGCTGTGCTAAGCTAATGCTTATCATGGTTTGATTATAGAAAATGTGTTTAGTAAGCACTATTAATGATTACAAACTCAGGAGATCTTATCTTTTCAGCACTCTGAGAACTTTATGGAGGTTTGTGGTTAGATGTCTGAGTTAAAGAAAATAAAATTACACTTTCTTATATCTTGCACGCTCTGTACTGAGTGGGTTCTTGAAATGTTTCCTCCAGAGGATTTTCAACCAGGAACAATACAACTGCTGGCAAAGAGTCCTAGCAGGATGGGTCTGGGCAAGAGTGTCTTGTACTAGAGAAATGAAGTAGTTCAGATATTAAAAGCATCAACTTGCAAATAATGAACTCAGGTGAACTCTAGTGCAATTTTCAGGTGAATGGCCTTTTTTTCAGAAATTTTCTTAATGATCCCCCAAAAGAAGATGAAAATGTCCTTGTGCTTTGTAAATTTTGAAAACCTAAAGAAATCACTTAATATGAAGATTTTTATTTTACTCTTGAAAACATTAGTGATATTAACAGTAATATTTTAAAAATTATTGTTAGCAGCAGTTAACAGGCTTGTGCCTCTCTTGAGAAGAATATACCTGTTCGACACAGTACTCTGTGATCAAGAAAATATAGTATCTGTTCTCTAGACTGATTATAGTCTAGGATTTCCAATAAAAAGTAAACAGATACGGTAGCAAAACAAAACCTCATGTTTAATATTCAGATTTTAAGACTCATCACCAGAATCCAAGACCACACATTCCTTTTTGTGTTTTTAGTAACATATTAAGTGCTAAAAGATATAAGGTGATGTTTATATCACAAATCATTAACAGGCTGTGTTTATAAAGCATCTTGGTGTATTAGAACAACCCCTGGTCCAGGGGTTCTTGTCCTGGCCATATATTGGGCAAAGTTAATGACTGCACTTTGGGAGATCCAAGTTAGCAACCAGGTTTGTTGCTCGCTTGGATGGAACAAAGTTGTCCTGCCCTCTGTAGACATATAAGAGCCAAGAGAATCATCAACTATCTACGTAAATATTTATGGGCCCAGTGGATATTTGTAGGTAAAGAAAGTTTTTCTTTAAAGCTCAGACATATAATTTCCATTAGAACATGACATGTTGGGGTAATGTCTTGTATGCATGATTGTATATCTTCATGTACTTGTTTCCAGAAGAAAAGCAACATGGCATAGCTAACTCTGGGATCATGTCCCAGCTATGAGCTATGTAATCCTGGGCAAGATATTCACCTTTTCTGGCTCTAGTCTAATTTGATAAGTGCAAATGTAAAGTGCAAAATGAAAGGTTTAACTGGTCATTTCTAGAAGCTCTTTTGGTTCTTATATTATAAATCCTATGCTTCATCTCCTCAGATTTAAAATGCCACCATCTACATATTCATTTGTTCGCCCATCCAACCATGCTTTTATCCATCCAATAAATGTTGATTGCAACTTACAACATACCAGGTATTATTGTATATACTTGGGATGGATAGGTGAATAAGACCAACAAGGTCCCTGATTTTAAAGCTTACATTACAGTGGAGTAGCCAGACAATAAAGAAGAAAACAATCAGATAAACCAGATAATTTCAGACAATGGAAAATGCTTTATCTCAGTTAATATACTAGAAAATGACTTGGATGTATTCTTTATATTGGGTGGCCAGTGGTCACTGAAAAACTGTCATTACTCTTGACCAATGACAAAGAAGCAGCCCTGTGAAGATCAGAGAGAATGCTCTAGGTGGAAAAATGACAAACTAAAAGCCCCAGGAACCAGCTTTGTGTGTTTGAGGAGCAGAAAGAAGGGCAGTGTGACTGTGGTATAGTGTGTGACTGGTATAAAATGGGGAGAGGTAGTATAGGTCATGTAAGTCATGGAAAACCAGGGTAAGGAGTTAATTTTACTATAAGTGAAATGAGAAGCCCCTGGAGGTTTTAAAAGCAGAACAATGACTCTGTTGGATTATGTATGTAAGAAGGCCGTTCTGTCTTCTCTATGGAGAATGAATTGTAAGTGGGCAAGAGTAAAAGCAGAAGCTCTTGTAGTTGGGAAGCTCTTGTAGTCTCAGAGAGAGATGACAATGGTTTGGACCACTTGAAGCTGAGATGCAGAAGAAGCGGATAAATTTTGCTGGACATAAAACAGAGGTGCCAGATATCAGGCATTCTTCCTGCATACAGATTTTAGCAGTGGTCCTGTAAGACTCCGTTGTTAGTGATCACTGTCTAGCTTCATGTGGTTGCCTGCTTCTATTATACTTCGGTTGATTGTTGCTAGTGACACTTTGACTGTAGAGTGAACCAAAATCTTTCATGCATCCAGGAAGCTGTGTGACCTTGGGCAAATAATTTAATCTGTCTGAGCCTTCAGTTGTCTGTATGTACACAGAAGAGATCACCAGGTCTGACTGTGTATGATGCTGAGAAGAGGTTGAATCATGTTATAGGAAACAAAAGTGTAAAGCCTAAGGGTACTTATAGGATGCCTGAAACATGAACAGTGTTGATGAGAATTTATTAGCAATGGAAATGGTACGTTAGGAAGTGTGAGAAGCATATCTAAGATAGTGTGAGACAGGATATTTTGGAGAAGATTTTATATTAAAGGTTGTATGGGAAGAAAAGGCAAACATGAGAGAAAGGAAGAAAGCACAAGAAGAGAGAGATTGGTAATAAGGGGAACACTCACAATTTTTAACTACTGGTATAGCAACAGAATTGACCAAATAGATTTGACACCCGACCAATCAGAACAGGCACTGTCTATAAAAGTGGTGTGATCATACCAGCACTCCAGGCTGAGTGTTAGACTTGGAGAAAACAACATCCAAGAAGGATGGAGGAAGGATCCTAGCTGCTTTTGCAGTTATAAGAAACTAACGAATTCAGATCTGCCTTAAATTGTCTATTCATTACATGCTTTAGTTATGCTTATAAGGGACTGTCACCTTTAATACTATTTTTCAAATGTTACCAAAGGCTAAGAAGACTTTGTAATTTGTCATTTGAACATTGTCTTAGTCCATTTTCTGTTGCTATCACTGAATACCTGAGACTGAATAATTTATAAAGAAAAGAAATGTATTTCTTACAGTTCTGGAGGCTGGGGCCTAAGTCTAGGGGTCTAGGGGTCTGGTCTAGGCTGAAGTCTAGGGGAAAAGTCCAGTGAGGGCCTTCTTGCTGGTGGGGACACTCATCAGAGTCCCAAGGCAGTGCAGAGAATTACAGGATGAGGAGGTTCTTGAGAGACAGCCAATCTGGCTGTTTATAACATACTAACCCTCCTGATAACTAACCCACTCCTGTGATAACCTATTAATCTGTTAACCCATTAGCCCATGAATTGAATTAAGCTATTCATGAGGGTTCTGCCAATCATCTTTTAAAGGCCCCACCTCCCAATTCTATTACACTGGGGATTAATTTTCAATATGAGTGTCAGAGGAGACAAACATTCAAACTATAGCAAGCATGTCTGTTCTATATCTGGCAAAGTAATTATGAAGTAATTAATTAAATGCTATAGTTGAAAACATTCAAACTGTAGACTTAGAGCTGCCACGTGGTTTTCCAGATCTAAAGTTCAAACACTGGATATGTGGAAACCTAAGTCAGCCTTCTGATCACTACATTTCATAATAAAAAGGTGGTCCAGGTAATTTTTAAATTAAAAATAATAAAATGAATAATTAAGAATGTCCAGGCCAGTTGCAGTGGCTCACGCCTGTAATCCCAGCACTTTGGGAGGCTGAGGTGGGCAGATCATGAGGTCAAGAGATCGAGACCATCCTGGCCAACATGGTGAAACCTTGTCTCTACTAAAAATACAAAAATTAGGTTGGCGTGGTGGTGCACACCTGTAGTCCCAGCTACTTGGGAGGCTGAGCAGGAGAATCGCTTGAACCTAGGAGGCGGAGGTTGCAGTGAACTGAGATTGTGCCATTGCACTCCACCCTGGCGACAGAGCAAGACTCGTTTCTCAGAGAAAAAAAAAGTTTCCAATAGAAATGACACTTTGGAATATTCAGCTGATGTCAGTGGCACACACTCTCAATGTGACATTCAAGAAAAATTGAGGCACAGCATTCCTAGTCCTATCTACATACTTTTGTGGGCAAGAAAGATAGTCTCCTTCATTTTAATTTATTCTGAATTTCTGGAATAGCCCATTATGATATTGAGACAGAAAGTGGCTAACAGGAACATTGTTTTTCCTTTGGAGGACTCACCCAACAGCGAAGAATTAGCTCTCTCAGTTGTTTGTAGTTTTATCTGGATATATTCTGATCCTGATTCCAGAGAAAGCAAGTGTTAGAAAGAACATCAAGATGTTTTTGTATCACTTCCTTATTTCACAGATGAGGAGACTGAATTCCATAGGGGTACCCTAGCCACAGAGCCTTGCTAGTGGTAGAGCCAGAATTTGCCTTTCGTCTACTCGGGAGTCACTGCAGTGCACTTCCACCACACTGCACAGCCAACCATTAATGTCCTCCTGTGTTTGCCACAGTGTGGGTACAATGGGGGAAAACCCTGCTGACAAAGTCATCTTCGGAAGTAGAAGACAATGCATCTATGCCTGTGTATACATAGTGGCCACAGACACTTTTGCTCCAAGATCTTTGTGGTTTACTTGCTGCCATTCTAAAGTCTCTGGGAAATTTGTTGTGAACATTTCTAAAGTAACCGAGAACCAATCCACTGATTTTATCTTCTGTAGCAGATGGTAGAGACATAGCATCAAAGTAACAGTGGGGCAACGTGAAGGCCCTAAGCAAAATACCCTATGTTTTAATCTAATGTAGACTGCATCTGTTCTCATGCCAACAGTTTTTTTTCCTTTGCCTTTTGTTTACATTGTTCCCTCTAGTTTTTAAAATGAAGCAAGTAGTATTTTCCTTCTGTATACTTTAAAAATATTTGTTATTATAAAACAAAACATCCATACAGAAAAGTGAGAAAAACATAAATGTATAATTTAACGAATAATACTAAAGCATACTACCTCACCCTCATAATCACCACAGGTCAAGAAATACAAGATTGTCAGCACTCCTGTTCCTTCCTGATTCCAATTCTTTCTCCCTCTTCAGAGAAAAACCATTAGGCTTAATTTTGTGATACTAATTCAGATTATAATATGTCTATTTTGAAATCTCAACATGTATACTTCACTTAGAAAAGTTTCAAATTGCATATACCTTCGCTGTCTTTCTAGATGATGTTTTCTATATTGACAGATTTTTTAAAGCACATTGGAGATATAAGTTATAATTTTACTGTATCAGGGCTTTTATTGTTGATGTTGAAACAGTCTAATAGTTGCTTCTTAGAAGGTAATCAGTCTCTTATCTCTGGCTGCTTTTAGGATTTTCACTAAGATATGTCTCGATGTACACACTTAAAAAATCTGCCTGTGAATTGTTGGGATTCTTGAATCTGTGGAGTATGACTGGGTTCTAACTAATTTTTCCAACCTATCTACTGGTTCACCAATTTTCTCTTCAGCTCTGTCTAATATATATTAAACCTATCAATTGAGTTTTAAACCTCAGTTAGTGCATTTTTTTTTTTTTGCCAATTCTTGTTGGTTCTTTTTCAAATTAGTTGACTTAAGTTTTCCTGTGTACCGCAAATATTATTACAAATTTTTCTTTTATTTGCTTAAACATAATAACCTTAATTATTTTGTTTTGGGGACCTGATAATTCAAATATATAAATTGTGGGTTTGTTTTTATAGTTTGTTGTTTCTGTTGTTACCTTGTTTTCTAGGTCTCATTTTTATGATGTGTTTGTCATTGAATGTACATATTATTAGTAGGAATTTTTTGAGGCCTAGGATGTAAACCTTTTCTTTTCTTTTTTTAAAATATTTTATTTCACTTTAGGTTCTGGGGTACATGTGCAGATCATGCTGGATTGTTGCATAGGTACATACATGGCAATGTGGTTTGCTGCCTCCATCCCCTCTTCCCCGTCATCTATATCTGGCATTTCTCCCCATGTTATCCGTCCCTAGCTTCCCTACCCTACCTCCCTGTAATACCCCCCAACAGACCCCAGTGTGTAATGCTCCCCTCCCTGTGTTGCAAGGAGGGGATGTAAACCTTTTCTTCTTGTAATAGTTTGCATTTTTTTTAAATTGCATTTTAGATTTTGGGGACGTGTGAAGAACATGCAAGATTGTTGCATAGGTACACACATGGCAGTTTGCATTTTTACTTTCAAAAGCTGAGGGGTAATAACATGCAAGTCGTCTTAAAGAAAATTCAAGGATTGAGGTCTTCTAGACCATTGAAGTCCAGAAGATTTTTCTGGACCATCTAATCTGAATGAGATCTGGCTTATTTCTGGTTTAACTGTGCTCCAAGAATGTAACTCTTTGGAATCCCAGTTTACTGGGTAGATGGTTTTCTGCTAGATCCCGCACTCTGCAGATTCTGGGAGTTGAGACAAAAACAAAAGTTTGAATTTCAAAGAACAGAAAATGCTTTCAGAGTAAAAGCAGCTTCCAAGCTTTGCTTGTCTCTTTGGGTTCCAAAGCTTTGCTTGTCTCTTTAAATTTAACCTGGTAATTTCTCCTCCTTTGTGTCACTTTTTTAATGCTTTTAATAGTATTTTTGGACATTTGTTCAACGTTTTTGGTTGTTTTGGCATGAGAATTAGTTTGAACAATAGTCACTGCTATAACCGAAGACTAGAATGCTTGTGCTTATTTTTACAATCAAATCACCCAAATTGAAGATCTATAGGGGAAATATAGATTGAAGCTTAGGGATATTAAGAAAATAAGTAATTGTGAATCTTAAATAAAATTAAGGCAACTAGTGTAAGCAGAGGTGTGTCAAATAGCTCCTCCTGCATAATGCTGATCCTGTTATAAATTTCAGAAAGCAAAATGGCAATACATGGTATTATAACTTTTAAACATTTTGATTAAATGTAAATAATATTTACATAAAAGCAAAATGCTGAAAATAACCCCAATTTCCAACATTAGTATTTTAATTTTAACAAATTATATAGATTAACATTATGGCCAATAATATAGTCATTAAAAAGGATAATTATGATGACTATGTAAAAAATGAAATGTTTATGACATAAAATGACAATAGCAGAACACAAAATAACATATTTGTGACAAATAATAAGTATGTTTCTGAAAGACAAAGAGCAAAAGTATACAAATAGTATTTCTATTTCACTGTAGGATTAGGTAATTTTTTTCCTTAAACATTTTTTACACTTGTTATCTAGTTTTCTCAAAAACAAAGACTAAGATTTCAAAACTTAGGAAAGAAACCAACATGCTAATAATTTTCCCAATTCAGCATGAAATTTGCTATATTAAAAAGGAAAATAAAACAAAAAGAAAGGGAAGGCAATGAGCAGTTTGAATTTATAGTCGAATAACTCAGAATCTGCAACCACTAGGGCAAGGCAATTTCACTTTTTTCCTTCTGTGATTCCTATGTAGCTTTCAAAAGCAACCTTGGCTTCCTATAAGCTTAAAATTATTTCAGAAAATGAGAAAGTGGGGCTGGGCATGGTGGTTCACATCTGTAATCCCAGTGCTTTAAGAGGCCGAGGCAGGAGGATTGCTTGAGGCCAGGAGTTCAAGATCAGCCTGGACAACATAGTGAGATATGTCTCTGCAGAATTTCTTTTCCAAAATTAGCCAGATATGGTGGTGTGCACCTGTATTCCCAGCTTCTTGGGAGGCTGAGGCAGGAGGATCCCTTGAGCCCAGGAAGTGGAGGCTACAATGAGCTATGATCATGCCGCTGCATTGGAACCTGGGTAACAAGAGTGAAACTTTTTCTCTAAAAACAAAAAGGAGAGAAAAAGTAAACAAAAATCCGGGGCTTATCTTTATTTTCAGGCCTCAATTCAGTTCTCAGTGGATGATGTTCAGAGAAAATACATTTCTATCATTTGAAAATGATTGGTCTGTCCTTTTACTCTCTAGCAGCAGGATATATGTGTGTATATATGTACACATATGTATACAATTGTATGTATGTATCTACACTGTACTCTCTATATACTGTAATATACGTATACACATAATATATATATTTTAATATACATATAGTCATACACACACATATATACATTTATTCATTTTTAGTTTAAATTACTTTGTACTTTTACAAAGTGAGCAATTTCTATCTTTCCTTGTATCTGCTTTACTGATGTATATCAGCGATTATTTACTCATCAAAAGTGCACATGGCTCTTATCAGAGTATTGACCAACAGGCAGACAATTCCTTCTCCACAAGACATACCTACTAATAAATGAAGTTTTTCCTAAACTTCAACTTTTCCCATATCTCTCTGTTTGGCTAAGTGATACTCATCCTTTAATTCCAATTTTAAAACTCACTTCCTCAAGGTGGCATTTTCTGATTCTATAATCAAAATTATAAGCCACCTGACCCTACCACCTTTATTCGAATAGTACTCCATCCCTATCACAAATTATGGTGCATTACTACATATTTATTCTTTTACCATCTGCCTCCAATGTGAAAGCTGCCAAAGGACAGGGACCATACCTGTTTGATTCATACTATGCAAATATATTATTTAATATTCAGTATATTCTATATTCACATATGACAAGCGAATTTCTGGTTAGGATTTTTTTTTTTCTCTAGGACATAGTTTTACCTTATGTTCTTTCTTGAGGGGTGGAGGGAGAAAGTGAAACTGTTTCATTCTGGTACAACAGAGATGACTTTGTGCATAGAATAAATTACTTTTATGTTAAAATATAATTATTAGGGCCACATATTTATAAAACATCACTTTTGCTTTGTTTTCTTTCTTTTTATCTAGGAGAAATCAATGGTTCTGCTGATTATGAGATGTTTACATTTCACAACGGAGGTGTACAAATTTTATGCAAATATCCTGACATTGTCCAGCAATTTAAAATAGAATTGCTAAAAGGGGAGCAAATACTCTGCGATTTCACTAAGACAAAGGGAAGTGGTAACACGGTGTCCATTAACAGCCAGAAATTCTGCCATCCTCAGCTGTCCAACAACAGTGTCTCCTTTTTTCTATATAACTTGGACCATTCTCATGCCAACTATTACTTCTGCAGCCTCTCCATTTTTGATCCTCCTCCTTTTAAAGTAACTCTTAAGGGAGAATATTTGCATATTTATGGTAAGACATTGCTTTCATCTTCCAAACTTAAGAGTATATACATATGTTTTGACTTTGCTCACTAATGAAAACAATTGGACAAATAAGTATCTTTTGTGTTGGAGTTCACTTAGATGCAATTGATGGCAATCATTTATAATGAAGACATACAGGTGATGGTTTATGATGAATAATAATTAGTATTATTCAGCAATATGCAATTTAATCCCATAGACTGCTAAGTCAAAAATAAATCCTATTGCCTTTTAAACAGATATGCCATTAAAAATCAGGACAAAATAATAAGACAAATACTTAAACGTATGGCTTAATAATGGCTATTATCTCTGTTCACCTAAGATTTAAGATTTGGTTTTGCACTGTGTTTGTGGAATGAAGTGTGATGATTGAAAATCATAGTTTTATAATATTACTTTTACTACTACCTCTTTTATACAAATATTGGCAGAAAAGCCCTTTCTATTAACCATATTTGCAAACACCTATGTGCATAGTCTTATAAGTTTTTGTTCCTGGATCCTTGCCATAATGCTGAGATGATGTTAATCTAATAACTTGCCCACTTACTGGATTTCATGATTATAATAAAGAAAAGTTTCATTTGACTAAATAGCTCTTTTAAATTTGGTAAGAGAACTTGTGGTTCAGCAGGGAAAGAGGAAATCTGATTCTCAGAATTTTTCATTAACATACTTTTTTTCCAATCCAGAATCACAACTTTGTTGTCAGCTGAAGTTCTGGTTACCCATAGGATGTGCAGCTTTTGTTGTAGTCTGCATTTTTGTATGCATACTTATTTGTTGGTTTACAAAAAAGGTGAGCAATTTCTATCTTTCCTTGTATTTGCTTTACTGATGTACATCAGTGATTATTTACTCATCAAAAGTACACATGGCTCTTGTCAGAATAGTTTGACCAACAGGCAGATAACTCCTTCCCCCCAAGACATAGTTACTAATTAATCGTTTGGAAGAGAAATATTTGTTTTATAACCCACACATTCCAAAGAGGACTTGACTTGATGGCTTACAGAGAGTTACATTATTATTATTATTGTTCAAACTAGATAAGGAAATTGAGACCAAGGGAAGACTAAAGGCCAGGAGGAAAGTTAAAACATAAAATAGATGCCTCTGATTTTTAAAAAATTATTATGTGTAAGCTGCAAATTTGAATCTAAGCTTCCCAAGAGGCAGGGCAGAGATGAAACAATTAGTTATAAGTTTTGCTTAGCTGGTAAGTTAAAAACAGTCAGCAAGAAAGCCTTCTAAGGTGTCAATTGTAGCTTAGAAGGAAATTGACAACTTCTTTACATGGTAAGTTATTAGATTCCTTGCTTTGAAAGAAAACCGCTAAAGAGCTATTTAGAAAGATAAACAACAATGATAATAACAAAAATATCCCTGTGTTGGGGGATATTCTTTTTGGTTTCTCACATTACAAGTTCTCAGTCAAAGAACTGACACCATTCTGCATATTATGTGGTATGCTGGCACTCAATTATATCCATGGTGTGGTCATCGGCCAGTGTGTATCTGTGACAGACTGGAATTTGAAAAGAGAGATAAAGAAGGAAGAGAATGAGATGGGGCCCATGATCTAAGTATATAGGGAAAGAAACAATAAAGGCAAAAATGAGGAAGAAAGTTCAGTAGAAAGCTCTTTTTATGTAAAGCCCTTTTCACATTGTTTTCCTACTTAGCCTAAAGCCAGGAACTGAAGTTACATTTTCATGTTTTTGTCACATACCATTTCAACAAAGAAGAGAAAACAGTCAAAAAACAAAGAGATGTGGAAGAGAAGATGACAAACTATGTTTCTGGCTTTTTCTTTCAGAAGTATTCATCCAGCGTGCATGACCCTAATAGTGAATACATGTTCATGGCAGCAGTGAACACAGCCAAAAAATCTAAACTCACAGGTATAAGTCCATTTGGGGGTTTGGGTAGGGAAGAGGTTTCTTCACAGTAAGCCTGGAATGTTAATTTTCTTTTTTAAATTTAAAGGAAAGGAAAACATCTCCAAGGTCTAATTCTAGTATTTTCTGTGAAAATCTAGATTTTTCACTTGCTTGTATATTGCTCGTATATTGAAAACAAACAAGCAATAGGTTTGTAAGCCACTACTGAAACACACAAAAAGTTCAAAAGCTAACATTGTATCAAGGCAATTTTCCAATTGATATTTCAGAAGTTGGGATGATTCTAACTGTTTCTTGTTGAAGGGCTCATTCAGTCATTCGATGAGCATTTATTGAATATCAGTTAAGTGTGAGTTACTGAGTGAGGCACTCCAGGGAATTTGGACTGAGATTTGGACAGATGTGTGGTAATTTTGGACTGAGATTAAGAAGAGAGATTTATGCTGGTGTTGCTAGAGGGAAGAAGGAGAAATTGATGAAGATATTTGGTTATTTTGATGTAAAGAATGTGCAAGTTTAGAGAAGTTGGATGGCTTCAGAAGTCTCAATAATATGGGACTTTGACCTTTTCTGTTAAGAGTTAGAAAACTGAAAGTTGCCAAGTTGAGGAGCACCCAGAAAGTTTGAAGCTTCCATTGTGGAAAATTCACATCTTATACCCTTGAGGTTGGAATGATGTGCGTTATATAATAAGACAGAAGCCACTTTATTTTTCCACCCCTCAGTGGCTATGGACTGTCTAAAGGGATCACATAGCTTGCATTATCATGGAATTATAGCATTGGATGGGAGCTGAAAAGCCCTTAGAGTTCACATCTCATTTTTAAGATGACAGAAATTGATGTCCAAAGTGTTCAGTGACTCTTTTGTTTCCCTACAGAGTTAATACCATAGCTTTGACACTTGCAAAGAGCTTGTGTTTCATTACTTTGCTGTTGAAAAAATATATGATCTCTCAACCTTTGTGCTTAATGTGTTTTGTCTGTTTGGATCCCCACAAGCAGAATCTGAGATAAGGGCTTGGGTGCAAGTAGTTTATTTGGGAGCTGATCTCAGGAAGAAGGGGTGAGGGGGCAGGGAGAGTGAGACAGCCAACGAGGAGAAGCAAATGAAGGGTGCATTATTATCAAGGTCTCAGCTCCAGGCCAAAGAGGCCTGACATCATTGGATCTCAGAAGTGTACAGACGCCTCCCAGAATTATTCTCCTGAAGGATGACAATCACTGGCTCCATCCCCACTGATCTGGGGTTACCTGCAGAGGGCATTAGCTTTCCCTCTTCCCTGAGCTGTACCTCTACTCAGGATGTCTTCAGAGAAAGTCTGGAGGCAGAAAAGCAGAGAAATGCCGTGGGGTGTTGTGCTAGAACAGTCAGTGCATGCAGACCTGTCCATCCCAGCAGCAGCTGAAATCAGAGATGGACAGTTTCAAAGTGATGAGTTCAGGTAATGTCTGTTATAGGAGTTGAGAACTCCCCATTTCTTGGGAAATGGGGAACTGGTGCTGGGTCTTGAAGCATAAAGATGAGTTTACATGGTGTGTGTGTGTGTGTGTGTGTGTGTGCGCGCGCGCACACATGTGTATGAAAGACAATGGAAAGGAGAAAGCTTCTTGTAGGGAACTGGCACATGGAGAACATTTAGAGAATTTATGCTAAATTCTTGTTACAGATGTGACCCTATAATCTCAAACTCTGGCACCCAGGGATGAACCATGTTGGCCAGTTTTCCACAACTTGAAGCGCAAGATTCTCTCATTTCCTGGACCATGGAAAGTCTGACTTGATTTAACTACATACATCTTCTGCTGGTGTTTTGTTCAATCTGGACGAGTGACTGTATCAGTCAACGGGAATTTTAACAGACTGCCTTGGTACTGCTGAGTCCTCTCAAAATGATCACCCTCTTGCAACCAGCTTTAGAGAAAGCCCAGCTCCTGTGTGCTCAACAAATAGACCTCATTGGGAGTGGAATCCCTGTCTCCATATCGGCCCCTAGCAGTGCACCAGCCAGCAAAACAAACACATTGGCCAAAACAATGTTTTAAAGATGCCAGGGGTACTGAATCTGCAAAGCAAATGAGCAGCCAAGGGCCAGCATCTGTCCGCATTTCACTATCATACTACCTCTTCTTTCTACAGGGATGAGAATTCCTCTTTTCATCAGACAGTCAAGGCAGATGCTTCAGAATTGGAGCTATTTTATTTCTGAGATGTTGATGTATACTGTACATCAGTAGAGTACGCAGTACTCTCATTCAATTGCTGAACCCCAATTGACCATTTTATCAAGACTTTAGACGCTTTCTTGTGTCCTCAATTTTCTTTTTAAAAATACTTCTACATAACTGCTTGACAGCCCAACAGCCACTCTCAATAGAGAGCTGTGTCTTACATGCTTTCCTTGCTGCTCAGAAGTTTTATGTATCTATGCACACATATATACACACATATGCATATAAAATTCATAGTGAATATATTTGCCTATGTTCTCCCTACAAGAATATTTTTGCTCCAGAAAGACATGCTGTTTTCTCAAATTCAGTTAAAATGGTTAACTTTGTTCATGTTAGTGGTAGGAGACATTGCCTGGAATTGAAAGCAACTTAATTTTATTATCCTATTTTCTACCATTATCTATGTTTTCATGGTGCTATTAATGACAAGTTTAGCTATTTTTGTAGAACATATTAAAATTGCAAACAAAATCATCTTTAATGGGCAAGCATTCTCCTGGGGTAGAGTGGATTATTCATTTAGCCTGAAAGCTGTAGTTACTGTAGGTTGCTGTCAGACTATACCTGTGCTGCCTCTGGGCTTGACAGGTCAAAATGGTCCCCATGAGCCTGGAGCAGCCTTCCAGACCTAGGTGGAATTCCAGGGTTGAGAGACTCCCTTGAGCCAGGGGCCACTAGGTGTTCTTCTTCCCAGAGGCTGATGTCACCCTGGGAATCACAGTGGGTCTACCTGCATTCATAACTCCAGGATCTGTGAAGCACACATATGTGTCAGGGCACAATTCCCTCTCCTAAAAATCACACAGCCTGGAAATTGGCCCTGGCCCTTCAAGATATCTTCTTTAGAATATGATTTGACTAGAAAGAGTCTTAAATACATATAATGTGATTATGCTTGGCTGGAATATTTTCTCTACTTCCTGTCTGCATGCCCAAGGCTTCTGAAGTAGCCAATGTGTATGCAACAACATTTGTGACTTTAGGTAAATTGGGATTGTGTTGTAGTTTAACATTTTGTAGCTGCCTGCTTATAGCTTACAAGTAAGACCTGATGTGTCATTATGCATACTTATATTATTTTAAGCATGTGTAATGTTGGATGTGTACAGTACAGTACTGAACTTGTAATTTGAATCTAGTATGGTGTTCTGTTTTCAGCTGACTTGGACAACCTGGCTGGCTTTGTACAGGTGTTCCCTGAGTTGTTTGCAGCTTTCTGTGTGTGGGGTGGGGTGGAGGGAGGACAGCCTTCATGGTGGCCCATCTGGCCTGGTTGTCCAAGCTGTGCCTTGACACATCCTCATTCCCAGCATGGGACATTTCAAAATGAATTATTAAAGGATAAAATTTCTGTGAAATCAAATCTGGTTTTAAGAGGAGCCACTTATCAAAGAGATTTTCAGCAGTAGTAAGGAGCAAAAGAATAAACATTTTTATGTTCAGCAACTGGAAATACCTCACTGTGTTTTTTTGGGGGGAACAGGGAATTGATTACCTTAGCTAGCATGTACAAATTTGGCATTGTACTTGAAAATAGTTACATTGCTTGGAATGGTTGCTTTCTTCATTTTCTTTTTTTTTTTTTATTTTGAAATAGCTACAAACTTATAAAACAATTGGAAGCACAGCAAAAAGACTGTTTTTTTTTTACTAAGTTTCTGATCTAATGTCTTGTCACCTCTGAATAGCATTTTTTTTACAAACAAGAAAACTGCCCTTCCTAACTACAATATAGCCTTCAGATACATTGCTACCATCCCATCTGCAGAGTGCCTTCAACACTGGCCCTGTGCATTTACTTATGTCTCTATAGTGACAGTCTCAGTGTAGACTTCATGGCCTTGACACTTTTGAAGATGAAAACAGTTGTTTTGTAGAACATCCCTTGTTTGGGTCAGTCTGATGTTTCTTTATGATTAAAATCAGGTTCTTCATCTTTGGCAGAAATCACACAGAAATGATATTGCAGTCTTTTAATTGCATCCCATCAGGCAGCTCACCGTTTCAATTTGTTTCATTACTGATAATGTTCATTTTAATCACTTGACTAAGGTGGTGTGTGTCAAGCTTCTCCACTGCAAAGTAACTCTTGTTCCCTTTATATTTTAATAAATATTTTATGGGAAAGTACTTTGAAACATTGTAAATCTTCTGTTCCTTGTGAAAATTTCAGTTTCTTTATTTGTTCATTTATATCTGTACGGCATCATGGCATCCTATTTTATTCAACAGATCAAAATTTGTTACTATCATTATTTTGATACTGAAACTGCCCCATCCTTGGCCAGTGGGAGCCTATTCCAACTGGGTCTCATGTCCTTCCGCCACGTCCCCAGAGTTCTTTCAGCACTCTTGCTTTCTGGCAGAATGAGCTAGTCTGGCCTCAGCTTGAGTTTTTACTGTCCCAGTGCTGGAATCAGCTGCTTCTCCAAGAACCCTGGTTTCTTTGAGAGATGGTTTTAGAAGCCAAGACCCAGGCATTAGTTCTGCTCATTGCTACTGGGATCTCATTGCTCCTATGTCCCATCAGTGGCCAGAGCTAGGGATATAGATCTATCCAGACAGATAGGTAAATATATATATAAATATAAATGTAGATGTAAATGTGTGTGCATATATGTGTGTGTGTGACTACAAATATATATTTATATATAAGTAGATGTAAATGTGTATATATGTATGCATCTACATACACATTAGTCTATCTATCCATCTATCATCTATCTCTATCTATCTATCTATCTATCTATCTATCATCTATCTATCTATCTATCTATCTATCTATCTATCTTTCTACCTATCTATCTATCTTACCTAGAAATCCATGAGTTGACACCCAAGCCATTAATTCCAATACAACACGACATGGTGATTCATTTTATACGTATCCCTTTCTTTTATTTATCCTTCTTCTGACAGTGAGAAACCTCACTCTTAGGTCCTTGCTACATGTATTATTTGATCAACCCCCTACCATGAAACCCACCTCCCATGTTCTTCCTCACTCCTTCCCCATGTGGTTCCCCGCTCTCTCTGCCTCTGCTCTGACTTCTCATTCCAGGCCACCTGTTCCTATTGCCCATTTTGCCCAGGTGGGTCTGCGTCTCCCCATGCTGGGCTCTCCCACACCATGGATGCCCTTTTCACCCTGTTTGGGCTCCAACACCCCAGGCTGGGTCATTCCTCCTTGAGGATGCCTTCCATACCATGCCTGGGCCTGCTCAGGGTTGCAGTGGATTTCTGGGCTAGGGTGGATGATCCTATGGCCTGTGCTTTGCATCACCTCTCACAGTATGCTGTGGTGGTAAGTTCCATTGCCTACTGTGATCACTGGTTAGATACATGTTACTGGTAGATGTCCCTTCCCGGTCTCACTTTCCCGCGTCTCTATTGGCATTTTCTTCGCTTGCCATAGAAACTTTTCACCCTGGACTTCTTGTCTCAGTGCCTGTTTCTAGAAGAGCTCAAACTAAGACACTTCTTTTGCCCCACCAAGCCCTGCAGAAATAAATGGTTTTCCACAGTTCCCTGGTGCTTCGTTCTTCCTTGTTTATCCCTTGACTTCTTCCACACTTTTGGAACAATCCCTTCATTAGCCCTCTTCACTTAATTTTTTAAACTACTATGTATTTCTGTAGAGAATCTGACTGAATTGCACCAAAATATGGCCTGCTTCTTCTGCTCCACCCCCTTTCTATATCAGGACCCTGGGACCCGGAGTCCTTCCATGGCCTCTCCTCCTTTTGGTGGAGTCTCAGCTTGAATTCTGACAACGAACGTTCTCTGTCTTGTTGCATCTTTTTCTTCGTTAAGTCCACATTCTTCACAAGAGGGGGCCACGTTTGCTTTGTGTGCCCTAGGTCCTTTTCCACTTCCAACTCACTCCATTGTTTTCCTTTTTGCTTGGTGAATAAGATTTCTCTTGGCACCACAGAAGACAGGCTGTACTCAGCCTAGCTGCTAATCAATTTTTCTTTGATGAAAATGAGGAACTGAGGAATCTGGAATTTTCTACGAGGATGAATGCATTAATATCAACATGTAATCTCCTCCTCCAGGGTCTGTGTTCTCAGTAAAATGAGAAAGAGGGTGAATTCTCCAAGTCTTTCCCACAAAAGGCAAGCTATGCTTTGGTGTTTTTCACTTTATTCAACGTTGTATTTCCCTCTACCTTGCTGATTAGTGCTTATGAATTCAGTGTACGAATCTTTTTTTTTTGAGATTATAAGGATTTTAGTAACTATATGTCAATAAGCAGGGAGAAAGGACAAATACATATTTCACAATGTCACAACTTCTTAATATGCCATTTTGTTTGAGCTTTAAAATTTGATGTAAATTTGTATAGAGAAATTTATGTAATACAAAAAGTAAAATCATGTAAAATATATATGTAGTATGATTCTATTTTATAAAAATACATACATATATCAAGAATATATAGGAAAATATAAAGGAATATATACTGTAGTTTAAAAATTTTGTATACAGTAGTATTGTTCCTGGACCAAACTGAGGGTTGGGCTGCTATTTATCATGGCCCAATAAGAGCATGCAGAGGAAGAGATGGGGAGGAAGAGAGCTTTTATTCCTCCATCCAGTTATAGGGAGAAGGCCTGGAAATTATCACCAGACCAACTCAAAATTACAAAGTTTTCCAGAGCTTATATACCTTTTAACCCATATGTCTATATGTAAGTGTGCATTTATCTAAAGACATTAGTGGTTAACTTCTTTTAATCTATAACTAAGGTCTGAGTCCTGAAGACCTTCCTCTGGAGCCTCAGTAAATTTACTGAATTTAAATGGGCCCAGGTTCTGGGTTGATTACCCTTATCTTGTCTCCTGCTAAATCATGGAGGTTTGGGGATTTCCTTGAGACCCTGAATAAACTTGTTTAATTCTAAGTGTGTCATGTTAAGAATTCCTTTGTTATTTTGTCATGCTTTAAGGCCCAGGAAAGGCCTAGGAAAAACTCATGGTAGGCTTTTGTTCCATCCTAGACTTTGTATAAGGGCACTGTTTTTTTTTTATTTGTTTATTTATTTGTGTGTGTGTGTATATATATAATTGCACTTTAGGTTCTGGAGTACATGTGCAGAACAAGCAGGATTGTTGCATAGGTACATACATGGCAATGTGGTTTGCTGCCTCCATTCCCCCATCACCTATATCTGGCATTTCTCCCTATGTTATCCCTCCCCAACCTCCCTATCCCTAACTGTCTCTCCCCTATTCCCCTCCAACAGACCCCAGTATGTGATGCTCCCCTTCCTGTGTCCATGTGTTCTCATTGTTCAACACCCACCTATGAGACACGAATGCATCATTTTTTATGGCTGCATAGTATTCCATGGTGTATATGTGCCACATTTTCCTTGTCCAGTCTATCGTCGATGGGCATTTGGGTGGGTTCCAGGTCTTCACTATTGTAAACAGTGCTGCAGTGAACATATATGTGCATGTGTCTTTATAAAAGAATGATTTATAATCCTTTGGGTATATACCCAGTAATGGGATTGCTGAGTCAAATGGAATTTCTATTTCTAGGTCCTTGAGGAAGCACCACATTGTTTTCCACAATGGTTGAACTTGTTTACACTCCCAACAACAGTGTAAAAGTGTTCCTATTTCTCCACATCCTCTCCAGCATCTGTTGTCTCCAGATTTTTTAATGATCCCCATTTTAACTGGTGTGAGGTGATAACTCAATGTAGTTGTGATTTGCATTTCTCTAGTAATCAGTGATGATGAGCATTTTTTCATATGTTTGTTGGCCTCATGTATGTCTTCTTTTGAAAAGTGTCTGTTCATGTCCTTTGCCCGCTTTTGAATGGGTTTGTTTTTTTCTTGGAAATCTCTTTTAGTTCTTTATAGATTCTGGATATTAGCCCTTTGTCAGATGGGTAGCTTGCAAAAATTTTTTCCCATACTGTTGGTTGCCAGTTCACTCTAATGGTTGTTTCTTTTGCTTTATAGAAGCACTGGAGTTTAATTAGATCCCATTTGTCTATTTTGGCTTTTGTTGCCAATGCTTTTGGTGTTTTAGTCATGAAGTCCTTGACTATGCCTATGTCCTGAATGGTTTTGCCTAGTTTTTCTTCTAGAGTTTTTATGGTGTTAGGTCTTATGTTTCAGTCTTTAATCCAACTGGAGTTAATTTTAGTGTAAGGTGTCAGGAAGGGGTCCAGTTTCTGTTTTCTGCACATGGCTAGCCAGTTTTCTCAACACCATTTATTAAACTCTTTACTGCCTTGCCATATTTCTAAGGCAGTGAGACAGGCTGTCATCAAATCTGCCAATAACTCCTAATACCAATCCTCTCACTTTTTTAGTCTTTCAAAATCTACCCATT
>CAUYQU010026578.1:0-38458 GCA_963574635.1 Cheracebus regulus | reverse complement strand
GTTTGCCAGTCTGTGTCTTTTGATTGGGGCATTTAGGCCGCTTACATTTAACATTAATATTATCATGTGTGAATTTGATCCTGCCATTTTGTTAAGGGCTGGTTATTTTGCCAGTTAGTTGAGGCAGTTTCTTCATTGCATCGTTGGTCTTTACCATTTGGTACATTTTTGCAGTGGCTGGTGCTGGTTGTTCCTTTCCGTGTTTAGTGCTTCCTTCAGGAGCTCTTGTAAGGCAGGCCTGGTGTTGACAAAATGTTCCAGCATTTGATTGACCATAAAGGATTAGATTCTTTAAATGTGTATTTTAAGAGGCAGTATAGTTTCATGGTTAAGAGCGCAGATGCTATGATAAACCTGGCCATTATGCACATACGACCTCAGGCAGTTACTCACCCTACATGCAGCATCTTGCAAAGGGGGTGGTGATTATGCTTAATGCATAGGGTTGTTAAAAAAAATCAATGTCAAAATATGCAGAGTGTTTTAAAGAGTGGCTAGCATAGATAAACTATTAAAAACATATTTACTGTCACTAGTGTTAATTTATTTAACTTCTGAGTCACCAGATCCTAATAGGAATGTGAAAAATTGTAGCAGGAAGGGGAGAAGAGAGGCAGCATTTTTCAGGGGAGCTCTGTTGGTTTTACCTCAGGTAACATGAGTGCAAATGATGATTGAGGGACATACAGATTTATATGAAATTAAATACCCTCCAACGAGAAAAATAGCAAGTCTACCAGTTAGATTTTATAAATGACCATCAATGATAATCAGTATATCAGTATAACACCAAGAAACAAGATGAGAGCAATAGTTCCTTAAACTTCACACTGTGGGTAGCTAACTTGTTTACCCTACTTCTGGCCTTTTAATATAAAGATGTAAAACAAACACATCATGGATCTCTGGGGATTCCCAATTGTTAGAACATCCTGCTGTTCTGTAAAGGAGCTGTGAAAACAAATCCTTGTGAATAATTTCGTGCCCTGGTGTTTTCTGTACATTTTGAATTATTTATTTATTTATTTCAGGAATTTGTAGAAATTGAAAAAATGACAGTTGGTACATGTTGCTTGCATTATATTTTAAGAAATCTTCCATGCTTTTGCTATATTTGCTAGAAATAATAGTTCTAAATATAACTGCCTGGAAAAAGTGTTGAACTGAGGAAGTAACACATATGAGAATAATATGCCACTCTAGACAGAGTTCTCCCATTCTCCTATATTTTTTCATTAGTGATTTCCTTCAGATTATTTTGATGGGTAATATCCAGTCTTGACTGGCAGGTAAATATTTATCTTTATGTAATGTCATAAATTAATGGGAAAAAATTTTATTTTATTTAATATAAATAGTATTTTGTTCTATAGTTAAAACCAAATATATTGTGTTATTTCCATGTTTTTATTAGGAAATCACCTTTTGAAAAACTGTTCAATCTAAAGGGACATAAAAAACTCAATGGTGCTTAACAGAATAAATGTAAAACTGAAGAACAGATATAAGCAGTAGGCAACCTTAAAGACATACAAGGAGAAAGTTTCTAAAATTGGAGTTGTTAAGTAGCAATAGTAAAATTAGCTAGCTTTTTCCAGACACATGCAATGCACCAAATACTGTGTTGAGAACTTTGCTATTTTATTCCAACAGTTCAAAAACCTACATTGTATGTATTAATAGTATTTTTCTTTTACAAATAGCAAAAAGTTAAGGCTTAAAATAAATTATGTTTCTCCAGATGCTTATTCTTTACATAGTATATTCAGGATGCTACCAAAGCCACTGAGATAATGCACAGCTTTATTTCCTAGAGCTTAAATATAATGTATTAGACACGTGAGTGTGAGATGTAGGGAGGTCACTGAAAACTGAAAAGAAAATTGATGACAAGAAAAGTGGAGTTCTGTTAGATCAGTATGAAGAAATAATGGAAAGAAAGAAATCTTGGGCTGAAGCTGGGCATTCCCAAGGCAGACGTAAAATGAAGAAGGAATTTTAACATTAAAAAAAATAACATCTATTATATTTTGATTTCTACAACAAAAGTGTTAATAGCAAGCATTGATTCAAAGACTGCACATGGCACCACACTAAGTATTTTGCAAGCATTATTTTAGAAACATCATACCCTATTCTACTGGTAGGTACTATTATTATTCTCACTTTGCCAGTGAAAAAACTAAGGTTTTTAATACAAGCAACACATCCAGCCTATACAGTTAGTAAGTGATGAAGTCAAGGTCAAAGCCAGGTCTATTTGTTTAAAGACTTATCTGTGCAGTTCAGTTTCAAGCTATATTCATTCTATCATTTTATATTCTTGCATTATTTTGATTCTCACAAAAACCTTATGAGATTCACAGTGATGAATGCAAAAACCAAGACTCAGAAAGGTTAAGGGACACCCTAAGTCACATGATTTGATTATGTTGATGGTCAAAGGTAAATGAAACATGCACTAAAAATTAAGTATTTTCAAAGCAAACAATTTCCCAAACGAAAGTATAATCTTTGTGCTTTGCTGAATGAACATTGTCAGTTATTAACCAAAT
This sequence comes from Cheracebus regulus, assembly GCA_963574635.1. Classification (NCBI taxonomy): domain Eukaryota; kingdom Metazoa; phylum Chordata; class Mammalia; order Primates; family Pitheciidae; genus Cheracebus; species Cheracebus regulus. The sequence continues at coordinate 35,903 of CAUYQU010026578.1, read as the reverse complement.
AAAATACTATTTTAGGATGCCTCCAATACTGAACAGTTGTTTGTTTCTCACTAAGATCATTTTATATTTATCATCTCAGAGCTTATTGATGAGTTCAATGAGAACATCCTTTATGAAATGAGAGAATTAATGAACATTTAAGTTGTTTTTATTCCAAAGGAAGAAAACAATAATTAAAATACACAGAAAATTATAGTGTGCTTCTCAAATTGATTTCATATGAATTGCATTAATGATTTCCATCTGAGAGCGTGCAGTAGATTGTATCAACTCTGCATGAGCTTATCCTGCTTATTTCATATTGATAATTGTCATAAATATAGCATTCCATTGCAAGACCTAGCATTAGTGCTAGTCAGAACATTCACTGAGAATAAAAATAGGAAATAACAAGATTATACTTTAGTAAATGACAGGATTCAGCTGAGATCATAAGAAGTCCATGAATAGTAGTAGAAGACAGACAGATAACATGCTTTGTTACTCTTTATGTTGAGGATTTTTCTTGTGTTCATCAAATAGATATTTCTTTCTTTCTTTTTTGAAACATGGAAGGATTGAAAAAGTTTGTACAGCACACTGTTCTCTGACTGACAAATGGATTAAGAATTAGCTTCCAATACCAGGATGATAATTGGCTTAGACCTCTATTAATAGCACTAAGTATGGCCAGAGATGGACATATACATTTCACCCAACATTTCCTTTACTTCTGTTTTTCTTATAGGTGTGGAGTTTTTTTCTTTACTTGGTTTTGTAGTTAAATTTTCAAGCTGTATATTTTAAACTGAGGATATATTATATGTGATCTTGCCTCACTGCAACCTCTACCTCCCGGGTTCAAGTGAGAATCTCTAACTTTCGATATCAACTCAGAAAGTTTTCTTTTCTTTATGAAAGACTAAACAAGTCTTATGACTCTTTCTATTGCTGAATCACAGAGTCACAGACAAACAAGAAACCAAACAAAAAAGGGAAACCTAGGTAGCTGCAGGAAACAGTTTGCATGGGTATTCCATGTACTGTAGGCATTCAGTGGCTTACTGTCAACTGTTTGTGCTGCTGAGGAATGAGAGGATGTTTGAAAAGGAATATCTTCCAAATAAGTCAATTATCAAATGTTTAATATTAAACATACAATATATAAAATGTAAGCCTCTGTAATAACTACCTGAAGCAAAAATAGACTTTCAGATCCACAAGGTAACAAACTATTGCTCCTAGTAAAGTAGTTGAGGAAAATCAAGTGTAACAGCACCAAAAATAAACACGAATATCAGAAATGCCAATTTAAAAAACTAATTATTACTTATGAATAAATAGGTAAAATGTGTATACTTCTCTTTTCAAGAGTAAATTCATCTTTTTCAGCAAGTGTTATTTTTCCTTTCTTTATTACTTTTTGGGTTAAAAAAGACCAATCAATGACATGGCCTCTACCTGATTGTTAGAGTCAGATTCTACAGTTCAGGTTGAGCAAATACAAGTCAACCATTCCTCATAAACAATGAATCTTTGAATACTGTGTCTTACACAAATACCAGTAAAGGTAGAATTTATGTAAGAAGCTGGTGGGAACTAAATTACACAGAGTAATATGAAATGAGAATGAGAGTCTTGAAACCTGAAATCTGAGCAAATATGAAAAAAAAAATCGAGGTCTTTCTACCTTGCCTAGTAATAGAAAGTTAGTTGGTTTCTTCCTTGTCATTTTGATTGAGAAAATATAGCAGTTATTAGTAATGACTCAGGAAAATACTAAAATTATTTGAATCCTAGCTTCTCTTAAAAGTTCTCTGCTTTTAGATGAATTATTTAAATTTTCTGATTTTTAATTCTGTATGAAACTACATCATCTCCCTCTTCCTCCTCTTAGCTCTTGGAGTCCTGAATCTCTCCCATAATTGTAATACATTTTCAATCTCTTCTTCTGTCCTCGGTTTTCTCTGGTGACTCAAGCTCCCTTTGACTCTTTCTTTTGTGCCTTGGTCCACATTCAGTCTCTCCTAGTTGCATACTGTACCCAGACTGGCAATTACCCACATAGCTACACTCCTTCCCTAGCACGAATAGCCTATGCCTTCTCTTTCCCTACTTTGTGTGGGCATGGACATGCCCCTGGTTCATGTCCATAGAACTTATAGCACAGATCATTTCAACCATGATAGAACAACCATGAAGAGAGAGGAGGCTAATTACACTATAACAACTTAGTTAAAAAAGAAAACAATGCTATATTAACTATGTTGTAATAGCAACTGCCACAACAGAATTTAAAGCTGAAAGCAGCAAATGTTAATTTCTCTCTTGCTTGGATTTCATGGCCATCTTGGGGTGGCAGAGGGTTCTGCTTGATACTGTTCTACTCAAGAATCCAGGCTGATAAAGCACTCATTTGGGACTTTACTTGTTGCCATGTTAAGAGTAAAGGAACAGTCCTCACATACAAGTTACACAAGATACTCCATCTTATATTTTATTAGTGAGAGCAGGTCGCAATTCCATGCCTAACTCCAAGGAAGCTCAGTAGTTCCATCCTACTATTTGCCTAGAATAACAATAAATAACACTAATGACTACAAAATTGCAAACCAATATAATAGACTATGACTCCTGAGAGCATAAAATGTATTTTATGAATCTTTATATTCACTTCCTCAAACAAAAACCTTGCCATAGTTGCTATACAATAAATGCTTTTGTAATGACTAAATAAATGATCTCATATATTGGATTATAAAATGAATCCAAAGGTTTATTATGCTAACAGATGCAATATATATTGTTAATAGCATTAACAGTTTTAGAAGAGCTTACTCACCCAGAATGTTTATGTACACATTCCTTTTGCTTTGTAAATTAAAACAAATTAAAATTATTCAAGTCCAACTCTGAGATTATTAAGATTTTTTTCTGAATTATTTTACCATACAATGTAATATAAAGCACTCCTGGGACATTGCCAGAGTTTGCCATTGAGATCTTCCTCCAAAATTACTCTAGCTTTAAATTGCTTAACTTGCTATAGGAGAACATTCATATCCAAAGCTGTTAATCATGAGCACTATAGTAATATGAAGGCATTTAATGTTTTTTCCCTCTGTGGGAGATTAGGTGTCATGTTATCACACCATAATCATTACTTTGAGTGCATATTTTAATTCTCTTTTCTCTCCACCAATGCACACCTACTTCTAGGCTTGTAACATAACCTATGTGTGCCTATTTCCATTTCTGGGGGAAGTTATTGTTATTGAATTTCTACTATGGCTTAATTCTAGCAAATTTTAGACTCATTCTTGACTTGTTAGAATGAGTCATGAATGAACAAAAAAATGCTGAAAGTGCCATATGTGAATGTTGCAAACAATTAAGACTCAGTATTAATAAAGAGGAATTACAATGCTATGCTATGCTATGCTATGCTATGCTATGCTATGCTATGCTATGCTATGCTGTGAAAAGAAGCTTCATGATTTAGGAATCCTGAGTATTGCTAAGTTATTATGAGAAAAGAATTGCAATGAAAGCAAAAAATCAAAATATTTTTTAAAAAATTGCATCACTGAAAGAGTTTATAGAAAATAAAAAATAAACACTTTTTAAATGCAGACTTTCTATGATCATCTCTGTGTTCTAACCCTTGATTTTGATGACTTAATAGTTAAACATGATATACCTGTCACTTAAACAAATTTTCACTCTCCCTTTATAGTAATTAGGCTACAAACAAAGCATACAAAGCCAGCTAAAGCATGACAAATTCTTACTCTTCTGTCTCTTCACAAGACTCTTTTTAAGCATGTGGAGGTAAGAAAAAGCTTTGCATAAGAAAAACTGAAAAATAAAATGTTTACCTTTTCCCTATCGGGTCCTCTTCTTGAATCTAATAGTGGGCCCTTACTTTTCCTTTAAACTCTTGCATTCTGCTCATCTGCCACCAAAAAAAGTCGCTTTTCCCATTAAAACTTCCATGACCAAATTGCAGTCACTTTTTTTTCCCTCTTGTGCTCAGTTGCCCTGTTCTTGAGGTCTCTTTTCTCCACACCATGGTTCTCAACCTATTTTGGGAGAAATACCTTGAGCAGAATACAATGGGAAAACAGCCTCTATCCATTTGTGTTCAAAATTCATTTTTACCCCTTCCTGTCTGACAAAAACTGTATGGAATCAACACCACCAAGCTCTGTGGGGAAAAAAAAACTGCTCCCTTCACTCTGCTGGAAGCTGGAGGGTGCTAGGCTCCTGTGTAGCAGTGCATAAAATTCTAGCTTTTTCCCTCCTTTCTCTGTATATTGGGCTTAGAGAGTACACTGTGTCTCTGTGAATATGGACAGTTAGCATTTACCAATGTGTATCTGTCTACTTTCTCTTGTTTAAAAAAAGAAAAAAATAACCTAAAAATATGGGGTTATAGAAGGTCGGCAAAAGGTAGGTTTGAGATGTTTGGGTGGGTTAAGTGGTCATTTTGACAACATGGCTTCTCCTTTGGCATGTTTAATTGTGATATTTGACAGACATCCTTGCAGTTTAAGATGACACATTTAAAATAAATTCTCTCCTAATGATGATTTGAGCTCTACCACTCAATGGGAGAATCAGCAGAACCTGTAGGATCTTATTTGAAATTAACATTCTCTATTGTAAATTTGTTTTTGTTTATTTTTAAATTTTCTTTTTGTTTCACTGGAAAGGAAAGGTAATGCTCAGTTTTAAGCATTAAAAGTGTACAATTTGCTTTGTTACAATTAAACTAAATGTGAAAATAAAAAAAGAAAAAACAAAAAAACTTACGTGACCTTTTTTTTTCCCTGTAAATTCTACTTCCCAAATTTGTCCAAAAGTTTAAAGTTTGTTTGATGGCTCTTTGCAGTTATTAATCTTTCTATACCTGAATTTTATCAAGAAAATTTGCCATGTTAGTTTAAATTTACAAAGGATAAAGAAATGTTCAATCGTGAATTTTTGTAATTCCCTGATTTCTAAGGATGAGGCTTCCTACTTGCAGGATAATACCTGGAAACTCTGGCAATTATAAAGAATCTGGAAAGCAGAGAAAAAGGAACATTGAACAAGTCAAAAGCTACCTAGATATGTGTAATAAAGAGCTGAGCCAGAGAGAAAAGAGGAGGGAATTCTGGAGAAGGTGTAAGGAATCCTGGAGAAGCTTACAGTAGAGCAGTGGCTATGAAATCTTGAGAGAGAGAGAGAGAGAAAGAGAGAGAGAGAGTGAGAGAGAGAGAAGCAGAAAAAGAGAGGGGGGAAGGAGAGAAGTATCAGGAATCAAAGAGGTGACATCACCACAGATCCTTAAGGCCTTAAAAGATAATAAAGAAACAACTGTGAACAACTTACGGCAATAATTTTTCCATGGCATTTCTGCAGATACGTATCTAAATATGTATATACATATCCAGCTGTACTATATTTTCAGCTGTGCCAGAAAGCTACACATTTTCTTAGTGGTTGTACCTTTTTACACTTCTATCAGCTTCATGTGAAAGGTCTACTTGCCACACATCACTGCCAAAAATTAGTGTTGTTGATTGCTCTAATTTTACCCTTTCTGATGAATTGTCCAGATATAGCATGGTGACTTTAATTTGTGTTTCCCTTATTTTAATGACATTGAGAGCCTCTTCATACACTTATTGGTAATTTGGATATCCTCTTCTGGTCTCTAGCTCATTGTCTGTTAGAGTGACTGTCTTTTCCTTCTTGATTTGTAAAAGTCTTTTTTTTTTTAATGTTCATGATACAAGTCCTTTGCTAGTTATATTCAGTATTTTAAATATTTTCTAACTGTAAATGCCATTTGAGTCCCCAAATTGTGTCTTTTAATGAAGTTTCTAATTATAGTATAATTTATTTTATCAATGATTTTATTTATGGTTACTATTTTTTAGATCCTGTTTAGGAAAGTTGTGTCAATCCTAAAATCATGAAAGCTATAGAGTTCTTTTTCTATACATCTAAAAAACATATTGAATTGATTTTTGTTTATCATTATCAGAAAGGGGCTGATGTTAATATTTTGTTTCATATTGATGATATTACTCTTTTTGACTGCTCTGCAGGGCCACTATCATGACGAATTTTGTCCACTTATGTATGAGACTGCTTCTAGACTCTAATCTGTTTCACTGGTCTATGTTTCCATCATTGCACAATTGTCATAACACTTTTTAAAATTGTATGTTTATAACGAAACTTTGTGTTGGGTAGTTTAAGTGCTATAACTTTTTTCTCTTCAAAACTATCTTGATTATTATTTCTCTATTTTTATATAAATCTAAGAATTAGCATTTCAGTTTCTCTGAAAAAAACTAGAGATTTTTCTTGGAACTGTATTTAGTTTATAAATCATGTTTGGGGAAAGCAAATCTTTTTGATGATACTAAACCTTCGAATCCATAAATGTTACATATTTTACCCATATATTTAGATTTCTCTAATTTCAAACAATACATCATTATAGTGGTCTGACATCTCTTTTAGTAAAATCATTCTAGATACTTCATAAGGAATTAGTACAACTTGCTTGCAGAGCTAAATTGCTGCTGAGGCCAACATGGTAAAACCGCGTCTCTACAAAAATAATAAGATACAGCTTGACAATAGATGGCATTGGAGGGGTGATGTGTGGGAGATATCCAAGCAGCTGATATGGCTTGAAAACAAGAGGGACTGTGGAAAATTGGGAAACTGGGAGGGCTTAGTATGACTGAAAAAGTAGTTTGATATGATTGATTATACTAATATATATTATTTGGTTGCAACTATTTGGATGTTTATGATTATTGCTTGACATGGAAAGCACTGTACTAGAAAACATAATAACAATCCTTATTTTTCTCAATGTAACAAGTTATTCAGTGAGAAACTGTTGTTGCTAAGTGATGTATTTAGGTAATTTCTTCCATGAAACTCCTGAATGTACCATGGTATTACTGTTTTGATAAGTTAAATAGTAACTTCATGAACCCTATATACTTAATGTATTTCCCCAGGTTCTCTTACTAAGAGACAGACAGTGAGACTTTAGGTGTCACAATAGATACTCTCTATCTTAATGCCATATAATGTGTAAACACCATATAATATAGAATTTGAAAATACTTTTAAAAAATATATAGAACACTTTAAGAGATTTCAACTTAACTGATTCATGGTATTAATTGTACTAGTGAGAAAAATGCTAAACTCTTGCTCGCTCTGAAGCAAATGTGCCTTAAGTTATACATCTGCTCATTTCTTCATTATTTTGAAAAATGTGTCACTAAAACAGGCAATAATACATGTTTGTGAAATAAAAGCAATTGATAAATACATGAATGTAGGGCAGGGGAATAAGAACAAAGTTCCAAAGAATAAACATTTTGGAAATTTAGGGTAAAATCCTTGCCTTTGTCTTCAGTGTGAACACACAAAGTTGCAGGAATCAAAATCACATAAATGAGTAGGAGGCATGAAAAGTATTGGTAATAAAAGATACAAACACTGGGAAGGCAAGTTTGAGGTATTTTAAATTGGAAATATTTTAAAAGAAAGACTATTAAAGAGGCAAATAATTTGCCATATATTCAGAATGAAACTTAAAATGTCTTAGTAGAATGATATTTATGGAATGTGGACTGCTGCTAAAACAAAGTCCACTTAATAGTATTTTTTATAAGCACTTGGTATTGTGATATAAGGGTTCTGTCTATCACAGGGTGATAGTAGCTTGAATTCACACAAGTCAACAGTCATTGAAAGCCATTATGGTGGTTTAACATTTTGTGAATTGCTGGAGCAGCTGACATTCTGTTATCATCAAATACTCTAAGTAGGTGGCAGTATGATTAGATAAAATTACATGGACTTGGGGTAAGCAGACCAGGGCTCCAATGCCAGCTCTGATTCATATAAGTTGTTTGGCATTAGGTAAACTACATAGTTTCTCCAAGTTTTCTTGTGAAATGAGAAAGTTCCTTTTAAACCTGTGAGGCTGAGGCGGGTGGATTACCTGAGGTCAGGAGTTTGAGACCAGCCTGACCAACATGGTGAAACCTCGTTTCTACTAAAAGTACAAAAAATAGCTGGATGTGGTGGTGCACGCCTGTAATCCCAGCTACTCAGGAGGCTGAGGCAGGAGAATCGCTTGAACCCAGGAAGCAGAGGTTGCAGTGAGCTGCAATCATGCCATTGTACTCCATCCTGAGCAACAAGAGCGAAACCCCATCCCCCCCAAAACAAGAAAATTAAAAGAATTAAACCTGTGAGTGTATAATTTTTAAAACCTGATTGCAAATTGTACGTATTTGCTCATGTAATGTAAGTACAGTTGGCAGGCTAAGGAATTAATTATAATCTACAGCTACTCTCTTTACAAACACATAGAGGCCCTTCTCTGTGGAGTGGATTGTAGAGGACAAAACCATGAGAAAAGCACACATTTGGTGCAGCAGGCTGCCTTGCTGAGAATGATTTCACTGTCACCTGTGCTACCTGATAAGATTTAGTTGAAGACTAAGGTAGCTCTTCTAATTTCAAAATCCTCTCTCACTGTCAAAAGTTGGTGTTTCCAGCATTTCATCAGTTAAAACCAGCTCTCTTTTATAATTAGCTAGGCTGCAGATGGATGCCCATCCAGGACACCTTCGTCTGCTTATTCCAGCCTAGCACACTGGGTATACACAAAGTCTGCTGGAGCCTGAGGCCCTTGCCGGGAAATTAAGTGGAACCATCTTCATTCTGCTAGCCTATCTTTCACAACAGGCACACTTTGATTAAATGTTATTTCCATATTTCCATTTTATTTTTACTTCCTTCTCACCCTGCTTGTTCTATTTTCCAGTTAAATCAACTTTACTGCCCTAGAAATTGTTATTAAAAACTAATCACTAAAATGAATTCTTCCAGGGTCACTTTTTAAACTTTTAGCGTACTCTGGGATGTTACCAATAATCTTTTTAATACCAATTATTTTATGTAAATACTCTTCCAACTGTAGGTTTTTCATAATCAGAAAATATTTAGCAATATTCAGATTTCGGTTTATAATTCTAGTGGTTCTCAACCATTTTCGAGCTTCTAACATTCTCAAAACAGTATATAGACAGTCACCAATTTAACTGAAAATTCTATTTAGGAGAAGCATTGAAAGTAGGAAGATCATCATAAAATAAGCCATGGAGGGATTATTGTAAATATAAGTAAATTTTAAAAGAAATAGGACAAAGAAAACCATGCAAAGAAATATCACATTCTCAGTAGAGGTGATAACTGATCTTGATAGCTTATCACATGAGTACTGACTCAGGAATTTTCACAGGGTACTTGAAGTTGTTTTCATTTCTACATAAAAGATACAAATCAATTATCTTCAATTATGCACCTAGATTTATCAAACACATTACTGGAATTATTATTTTCAGAAAAAAAATCATAATCAAATGGACTTCAAACTATCATTTGTCAAAGATTAGCCATCTTTGAGATAGCTTTCAGTAAATTTTTGAAAATGCCTGTAGGTGTCACAAAGAACAGTTAAGGAAAGCAGAAAGTAAGGCTGAGGTTACATGCACAATTTCACTTTACCCAGCTATAACTTTTTTTTTTTTACTTATGAAATACAGCCTTGCTGAGGATGCATATTTTTGTAGTTGTTCTCTATAAGGGAAAAATCTAAGATTCTATTAGCTATACATGAATACCTTCCTACACAACCTTGTCCATTTCTTTCTTACCTTTTAAATTCTCAGAGCAATGACAAACTCAGCGTGGGCTTTGCCCGTGGTTCACAAAACTCTTCCATTTTGGCATATTTATTTGACTTTCTACCTAAGAAAATAAGAAAAGACTAACATTAATAACTAAAAACATTAATTACAGTATTTTTATGAGAAAAAAATTATACTAGATGATAAGTAGTGGCCATGACATAAATCACATATTATCAAAAAATGTTATTATTGCATTCTATTTTTAAGGACCTTTTAATGCTATGAGAAAATGTTCATTAAATCTTAAATAAGACAATGGTATACAATAATGTGAACCTATTTTTGCAATACTATATACATGTGTAATATATTCTTTTTGAAATAGAGCATATATTAGAGAAATTAAAAGTAATAAAATTATTAATAGTAATTATATTATGCTTTGATTTTATGAGTAATATGGGATTTTAAATTGTATTTTCTAAGATTTCTACAATAATATATTAATTTTATAATTGAAAAGAAAAGAAAGTAATTAGCATCTCTGAGGCACTGGATATGCTAGGTGTTTCAAATCTCTACCCAGTATGTTGAGATTTTATCTATCTCAGCTTCTGCAGAAATTTTTTAAAATGCAGATTCTAGAGCCCCTACCACATACTTATTTTAGCAATACTCGCAACCAGTACTGAAGTAAAATCATCAGGGAGATTCTGGGGTTAGCCAGATACAGGAAGCCAAGTTTAACTAGCAAAGGTGGATGCTTAATGATCGAATCATTGAGAGTCATTGCTGGCAGGTGCCTGAGATGTTGTCTATTAGAAATGCCTAGGATCGCCTTGGCTATTCAGGCTCTTTTATGGTTTCATATAAATTTTTAAATAGTTTTTTCTAGTTCTGTGAAGAACATCATTGGTAGTTTGATAGAAATAGTATTGAACCTGTAGATTGCTTTGGGCAATATAGCCATTTTAATGAAATTGATTCATCCTATCCATAAGCATGGGATGTTTTTCCATTTGTTTGTGTCCTCTATGATTTTTCTGAGCAGTGTTTTGTAATTTTCATTGTAGAGATCGTTCTCCTCCCGGGTTAGCTGTACTCTTAAGTATTTTATTCTTTTTGTGGCAATTGTGAATGTGATTGCTTTCCTGAGTTGGCTTTTGGTTTGGCTGTTGGTGGTACATAGGAATGCTAGTGATTTTTGTACATTGATTTTGAATCCTGGAACTTTGCTGAAGTTGCTTATCAGCTGAAGGAGCTTTTGGGCCAAGACTATGAGGTTTTCTAGATATAAACTCCTATTATCTGCAAATAGGGATCATTTGATTTCCTCTACTTTTATTTGGATGCCCTTTATTTCTTTCTCTTGCCTGATTGCTCTGGCTAGGACTTTCTAGATTATGTAGGAGCAGTGAAAGAAGGCAGCTTGTCTTGTGCCAGTTTTCAAGGGGAATGCTTCCAGCTTTTGCACATTCAGTATGAGGCTGGCTGTTGGTTTATCATAGATAGCTCTTATTATTTTGAAGTATGTTCCTTCAATACCTAGTTTATTGAGAGTTATTAACATGAATAGGCTATTATTCTTAGCAAATAATGGAGGAATAGAAAGCCAAATACCACATATTCTCACTTACAAATGGGAGCTAAATGATGAGAACACATAATCACAAAGAACAGAACAACAGACACTGGCATCTACTTGAGGGTAGAGTATAGGAGTTTAGGAGGAGAGAGAAGAGCAGAATAAAATTATTATTGGGTACTGGACAATGTACCTGGGTGATGAAATGGTTTGTACAACAAACCTCATGACATGAGTTCATCTATGTAACAAACCTTCACATGAACCACCAAACCTTCACATGGACCACCAACCTAAAATAAATTATTTTTAAAGAGATGCCTTGGCCAGGCGCGGTGGCTCACGCCTGTAATCCCAGCACTTTGGGAGGCCGAGGCGGGCGGATCACGAGGTCAAGAGATGGAGACCATCCTGGCCAACATGGTGAAACCCTGTCTCTACTAAAATTACAATAATTAGCTGGGTGTGGTGGCATGTGCCTGTAGTCCCAGCTACTAAGGAGGCTGAGGCAGGAGAATTGCTTGAACCCGGGAGGCGGAGGTTGCAGTGAGCCGAGAGTGTGCCACTACACTCCAGCCGGGCACCCGGAGACAAAGTGAGATTCTGTCAAAAAAAAAAAAAGATGCCTTATTTTAAAGGAGATGCAAAACCAAAAGCTATGCAGCATTTCACACAGACAGAACAGGAGCCCTGGCAGCCTCAGTTCTACTACTTCCCTGCTCCCAATCTGAAAGATTTTGATGTCCATGACCTCTTTAAAATAACTCTTCTTTCTTACCAATGTCTGCATCTGCCCCCACTGGAGGATGGATAAAATAAACTCATGGCATTTCATGCAGCCAGTGGCCATCAGACAGTAACAATTCTTAGAACTTTTACCTACAAATTAGTTCACCCAGAAGTGTAAAGATTCTGGAGTCTTTCCTCTTGCTTAGAGATCTGTATTTCACAGACCTCTGAGAAAAGTAGACTCTAAAATGATTGAATATTCACTTGCTGCTTTAAACGTATTATTTATGTATGAGAATGTATAATTTGAGAAATAAAAAAGTGAATTGAAAGCCTGGGTAATTAAATATGCAGTTCTTTGTTCAATTTTTAAAAATAACATTTTCCTTTTTTTTTTTTACCAATATTAAATAGATCAACATGAATATAGCTAACTGACAGGCTGAGAAAGGGATGAAAATCTTGAGAGAGAAAACACCTACAGTGACTTTTTATTTAAAATTTTCTAACAAAGAAAATGTCAATTTTGTAGTTTCAATTCAAACTTTGTTTTATTTGTTCTAAATGTGGGTAAGACTTACTTGTTCTCTATGGTTAATCAGCAGCTCCATTTTGATATGCTCTCTCTCTCTCAGGCTGTATGACAGACGCTAGAGGTGAGAGATTCTCAAAGCAAGGTCTGGTGTAGTTCTGTGGCTTTAGGTCAGTATACATTACACTTATTTTGCGTATGATAAGTTGAAACTTAGAATACAAGAAATAATTTTTTCATTCAAGTAAATTAATGAGTGCTGTGAGGGAAGCCAGGACCCATTTTTCCTGGCTTCTCTCATATTATGCTGGTAGATATTTTTACAGTTCTGAAATTTCAAAAAACAAAAACGAAAATCAGGAAATTAGAAGATAATAGTATTGGGTGTGCTTTGTCAGGAAAGAGACAATGTGCAGAAAAATTTTAAAGGATACCAATTTCCCTTTCTCCCAAACAATGCATGTTTTTACATGCAATATTATAGAAGTGCTGCCATGCTCTCTTCTGGACTATGCAAATAATCAGAAACTATTTATAGGTCATTTATTCTAGGAAGATGACTGTTGAAGGCTTAATTCTGAAACATGTGACTAGCAGCAAACTACTGTTTTCTTTAGGCCAAATGGAAATTTTCAAAGTACAGTCACATAAACAGAAATTTAAAATTTCTATTAAATTACAAAAATACCAGGTCATATAACAAAAACAGGAAGAAAAATGCTGAGAAATTATATTAAATATATATGTGTACAAAAATTTCTATTAAGGTTTTCTTATATTCATTTATTAATTTATCTCTGAATATTGATTGGATATTTTAGATAGATCTATGTGTAGTGACCTACACAGGTTAATCATGATAAATAAAAAACGCAAAATCCTTATGCTCATGGAAATTATAGTGCAATAGAAACAACAGATTTTTTTAAATCTCACAAGTAAATGATAATAAAATATAACGAGTGAAATGAAGGAAAAGCACTACTTATTAGAAATTTCAAGAGGAAGATCAAATTTAGGTTGGAAGTAAACAAAGTTTCCTAAATAAATCAGTAGAAATTACTTTTTTTTTTTCTTTTGAGATGGAGTCTGGCTCTGTTGCCCAGGCTGGAGTCAAGTGGTGTGATCTCTGCTCACTGCACCCTCCACCTCCTGGGTTCAGCGATTCTTCTGCCTCAGCCTCTGGAGTAGCTGGGATTACAGGTGCACACCACCACACCTGGCTAATTTTTTTGTATTTTTAGTAGAGATGGGGTTTCACCATATTGGCCAGGCTGCTCTCCAACTCCTGACCTCGTGATCTGCCTGCCTCGGCCTCCCAAAGTGCTGGGATTACAGGAGTGAGCCGCTGCAGCCCGGCCAGGAATTACTTTTAAAAATATCACGAGTATATGTGTGCATATGTGTATTTCAGGCAGGCGAATAAATATGCATTTCAGCCAGAAATTATTGTATTGCCTGAAAACCCTGAAATGAGGCTGACCATTTGGAAAAACTAAAATAATAAATGAAACAAAAGAGAATAATCAAGTTGGACCATCGCAAGAGACAAGGGAAAAAATAATAATGGTGTAGGCAGTTACCATACTGTAGCAAAATCTCATGGATTTTAATATATTTTTTCAATGCGTTAAGAACCCATTGAAGATTTTTGTGTAAGGATTGTCAGAACTCGCCACGCAATAATCAAATAATTTAGTGACTCATTCAAACCAATTGCAATCTAAAAACTATACTACTACTTCAAAAACACTTTTCTCTATGGCAGGGCACCAACCCTAACCCAGAGAACAAGTTTTAAATTGCAGCCATGACATCTGTTTCTACCAGAAAGCTTTCTGGGTTTGACTTACCAACTGTATCTGTAAACTGCATACTGATCTCTTCCCCTGGGGAGATTTTCTGCAGAAAAGCAGGCTGTTAGCAAACATTTACAAAATCAGCTTTCTCTAAACGCCTTTTTATAATAACTATTAGTCACAAAAGCCTGCTTGGTTGTCATTTCTTCTCCTACCTGTTTTAGGAGACCCTGAAATCAACCCTTTCAAAAAAGACTGAGAACACTCCATGGTATCAGAAAAATTTTGAATGTCTTCGAGAACAAAAGGTAGATGACACAGTCACTACAACTGGTTCTTCCAGAGAATTTTGTCAGTGGAGAAAACATCTTATTATTTAAACCTTTGCAAAATAAATACCCTAAATAGGTGTTCCCATCTCACACTTAGTCCATAGTAAAACAACAGTGAAATATGATATGCATGTGTTTGCTGCTTAGTGATTCTGTCCGCCTGCGTCAGCACGAGTAGCAATGGCAGGTCCAACAGGCTCCCATCATTTTGTACTCTGTCAGTGTTAGTACCATCTGGCACTGTTTTTGCTGAAACACTTTTCTCAAAAACTTGGATGGAGGGGTGGTATTCAATTGGTTTTGATGGTGTTCATGTCATTATACAAAGGCCACATCCACACTTATTTTTCATGATAATCCTTTCTCTATCTTTGGGTTATTTTGAGATGGCTGAGGGGCCTCAAGATTCCTAGAGGCCTTACAGTTTGATTAAGAGGATTTGTGAAGCACACACTTAATCTCTTGAAAGGGCCCTCTGTGACTGAATACTGTGACCTTTTGATCTTTCTCAGGTTTGAGAAAAAGGTTGTATAGGTACACCTTTTTTTTCTGTGCCACATTTTTGGAAGCAATTTATTAATTTTAATAGCCTTTGCATGAGGACAGGCTGAAAATTTTCAAAGCCATCAATCCTTAGTTTCTTTTGACTTAATAGTTCTTCCCTTAATTAACCTCTCTTCTTTCATATTTTATTATAAGAAGCAAGAAGCAATCAGGATGGCACTTGCAACATTTTGCTTAGGAATTGCTTTAGTTGTATAACAAGGTCAACATTACAAGTTCTGCTTTTCATGAAGCTGCAGGGGACAATTTTGCTAATCTTTCTGCTACTATTTAACAAGGACCTCCTTTTCTCTAGTTTTCAAAATATGTTTCTGTATAACATTGGAGCCCTCATCAGCAATATCCTCCAAGTCCAAATTTTCACCAGCCACTTGTTCAAGGTAATTTGGGTTTTCTCTATCATTCTTCTCAAAAATACTTAAGTATTTGTTTAAAAAGCACGCATTTCCAGGCATCAAAATATATGTTAGTTTTATATTGCTACATAATAATTGCCACAAAGTTAACAGGTTAAAAATACATCTATTACATCACAGTTTCTCTGGGTTTTGAGTCAGAGCGTGGTCTAACTGGGTCTTCTGCTTTAGGATCTCGGAAGACTGCAATCAAGGTGACAGCAGGGGCTACAGTTTCATGTGAGACAGGTTGTTCTGTTTTAAACTCACATAGTTGTTTGTGATCTTCACAGATGTAAGACTGAGGCCCTTAGATCCTGGAGTTACGTCACAGTTCTTTATTGTGGTGGCCTCCTATAATGATTGTTTTCATCATCAAGCCAATAAAAAGAGCAAGTCTGCTATAAGATTGGAGAATTATAAAATGTCATGTATGTCAGGCCTCAAAGTCCAAACCTGGCTATTATATCCTTGGTGACCCACACATACACCGCTGGATGGTTTCCAGGAGCCAGAAACTCTGAAGTAACCAGATGGCCACAAAGAGAAGTAAAACAACTTGTTCCTGTGTCAACTAATTGCTCTCCCCCTGGAACCTGCAACCATTGTTCCTGCTCAGCCTTGCTGAATTCCCCCCTCCCCCGCCCGACCCACCACCCCTTGGACATTGGGTTTCTCAAGACTCCCACCGCTGTAACTGTAACTATGTAATTTACCGTGCCCTCCCCTCTGCTTGCAACCAATACCCCCAACCCTCATGATTATGCCTGTTTGTAATAAATAACTCATATCTTTGTGATCGTGCATCCCATGACACCCCCCTCCCTGAAATAGATTACCACCATTAACTGACCATTTGCTCCAACCTATATAACCAGTCCCCTTTCCTACCTCCTTTGCCTAACTCCTTTTGCAGACTTGGCCTACTTGCACCCAAGCATGAAATAAACGGCCTTGTTGCCCATACAAAGCCTGCCCTGGTGGTCTCTTTATGTGAGCGATGCGCCTGACAATGTAGCCATTAAAGTCATGTACCAGTAGTTTTTCCATACTCTTTTAGTTAGGAACGTTTAATAGGTTCTTTCCACACTGAAAAGGGAGGGGTTATAAAAAGGCAGGAAAACCAGTTGGTAGAGATCATAAGGACTACCTTAAATTGGTCCACCATACAGCTGTAGCATTTAAGTGTTAATAGCTCTTTTTAAAAATATGTAAGAAAAACAAGAGACTAAAACATTCAAGTACTTGAAAGCACAGTCATGAATAGATTTCATTTTGTCTGATTATAAAACACATACTGATATTGTTTGGCTGTATCCCCACCCAAATCTCATCTTGAATTATAACTCCCACATTTTCTACATGTCATGGGAAGGAGGACCCAGTGGAGCGTAATTGAATTATGAGGCAGGTCTTTCTCATACTGTTCTCATAATAGTGAATAAGTCTTACAAGATCTGATGATTTCATACAGAGGAGTTCCCCTGCACAGCCTCTCTTTTTGTCTGCTGCCATCCATGTAAAATGTGACTTGTTCCTCCTTGCCTTCCACCATAATTATGAGGCCTTCCCAGCCACATGTAACTGTAAGTTTATTAAACCTCTTTCTTTTGTAAATTGCCTTGCATCGGGTATGTCTTTATCAGCAGTGTGAGAACAGACTAATACAGTAAATTAGTACCAGTAGAGTGGAACGCTGCTGAAAAGATACCAAAAAACTTGGAAGCAATTTTGTAACTGGGTAACATGCAGAATTTGAAACAGTTTGGAGGGCTCAGAAGAAGAGAGGAAAATGTGGTAAAGTGTGGAACTTCCTAGAGACTTGTTGAATGGCTTTGCTCAAGATGCTGATAGTGATATGGACAATAAAGTCCAGGGAGAGATGATCTCATATAGAAATGAGGAACTTGTTGAGAACTGGAGCAAAGTTGACTCTGATATGTTTTAGCAAAGAGACTGGTAGCATTTTGCCCCTGCCCTAGAGATACGTGGAACTTTGAACTTAAAGAGGTGATTTAGGATATCAGGCAGAAAAAAATTTCTAAGCAGCAAAGCATTCAAGAGGTGACTTGGGTACTGTTAAAGGCACTCAGTTTTAAAAGGGAAACAGAGCATAGAAATTTGAAAAATTTGCAGCCTGACAATGGGGTAGGAAAGAAAATCCCATTTTCTGAGGAGAAATTCAAACCAGTTGCAGATATTTGCATAAGTAACAAGAAGCCGAAGTTAATCACCAAGATAATGGCAAAAATGTCACCAGGGCACAGCAGAGACATTTGTGGGAGCAACTCCCATCACAGGCCAGAGACTTAGGAGGAAAATGTGGTTTTATGGGCCCAGGCCTAGGGTCCCTCTGCTTGTGCAGTCTAGAGACTGGGGGTTCAGGGTCCCAGCCACTCCAGCAGTGACTAAAACGAGCCAAGGCACAGCTCAGGCTGTGGATTCAAAGGGTGCAAGCCCCAAGCCTTGGCAGCTTTCATGTAGTATTGAGTCTGCAGGTGCACCGAAGTCAAGACTTGAGATTTGGAAACGTCCACCTAGATTTCAGAAGATGTATGGAAACACCTGAATGTCCAGGCAAAAGTTTGCTGCAGGGGAGGAGCACTCATGGAGAACCACTGCCAGGGCAGTGTGAAAGGAAAATGTGGGGCGAGAGCTCCACTCCGAGTCCCTACTGGGGTGGGAGCTCCCAATCCGAGTCCCCTCTTGGGCACTGCCTAGTGGAGCTGTGAGAAGAGGGCCACCATCTTCTAGATCCCAGAATGGTAGATCTGCCAACAGCTTGCACCATGCACTGGAAAAGCTGCAAATACTCAACACCAATGCATGAAAGCAGCCAAGAGGGAAGATTTTCCCTGCAAAGCCACAGAGGCAGAGCTGCTCAAGACTATAGGAACCCACCTTTTGCATCAGTACGACCCCAGTGCCAGAAAGGGAGGCAAAGTAGATAATTTTGGAACTTTAAGATCTGACTGTCCTGTTGGATTTTGAACTTGCATGGGGTCTGAACCCCTTTGTTTTGGTCAATTTCTTCCACTTGGAATGACTGTATTTACCCAATACCTGTACCCTCATTGTATCTAGGAAGTAACTAGCTTGCTTTTGACTATACAGGCTCATAGATGGTATGATGGTTAATACTGAGTGTCAACTTGATTGGATTGAAGGATGAAAATTATTGATCCTGGGTGTATCTGTGAGGGTGTTGTCAAAGGAGGTTAACATTTCAGTCAGTGGGTTATAAAAGGCAGACCCACCCTTAATTTGGGTGGGCACAATCTAATGAGCTGCCAGTGTGACCAGAATAAAAGCAAGCAGAAGAATGTGAAGAAATCAGACTGGCTTCCCCTCCCAGCCTACATCTTTCACTCATGCTGGATGCTTCCTGCCTTTGAACATCAGACTCCAAGTTCTTCAGCTTTAGGACTTGGACTGGCTTCTTTGCTCCTCAGCTTGCAGATGGCCTATTATGGGACCTTGTGATCATGTGAATTAATACTCTTTAATGAGCTCCACTTTATTAACAGGACAGATATATATCTATCCTCTTAGTTCTGTCCTTCTAGAGAACCCTAATACAGGTGGAAGGGACTTGCCTTGTCTTAGATGAGACTTTGCACTGTGGACTTTTGAGTTAAGGCTGAAATGAGTTAACACTTTGAGGGACTGTTTGGAAGGTATAATTGGTTTTGATATGTGAGGACATGAGATTTGGGAGGGGCCAGGGCAGAATGATATGGTGTGACTGTTTCCTCCCTCAAATCTCACTTTGAATTATAACTCCCACAATTTTCATGTGTGGCAAGAGGGTCCCAGTGGGAAGTAATTGAATCATGAGGGCGGATCTTCTTGTGCTGTTCTCATGGTAGTAAATAAGTCTCTCAAGACCTGATGGTTTTTTACATAGGCATTCCCCTCCACAAGCTCTCTTTTTGCCTGCTGCCATCCATGTAAGACGTGACTTGTTCCTCCTTGCCTTCTGCCATTATTATGAGGCATCCCCAAAGTGGAACTGTAAGTTCATTAAACCTCTTCCTTTTGTAAATTGCCTAGTGTTGGGTATGTCTTTATCAGCTTCGCAAGAACAGACTAATACACATACATTTAAATTACTGCACTTAATCTCATCAATAGTTTGCCTTGAATATTAAGATTTAACCATGTAAAGTAATGAAAATAATACTTTTACAAAGCTACTGTAAGTATTAAATGAGATCAATTCTATGCCTGGTCAGAGGAGAACTCATTAAATGCTAATAATTATGATGATTATCATAATTTTTAAATGTTCTCAAATTCTATATCAAGACTTAGCAAAGTCTTAAAACAGGCATGGCTTTCCTATATCTAAGCTCAACCTTGAGTTAATTACTGTATGGTCTACTTTCATAGGAGATCCTGGCTTCCTTTCACTACATAAGAGAGCAAAGTGAGACTTACTCTTTTATTTTTCACACCCAGAGTTCCAAGGAAAGGGACCCTCACTAAGAATATGAGCAAAATGAAGTAGAATAGCGTGACCTGTTAACAGTTTACAGAGCACTCTTTCCATGACTACATCCCCCTATTCTATTCACTCTAAACATGTTAGATGCTAAACTACCTTGAGAATCAAGTACAGAAAAGGCCACAGATAACATACTCTGTCTTTCAAAGCTTTCAAAATACATTTTAGTTTCTAATGGAGTCTGAACTAAGATTAGCAATAAAACTCTGAGCTGGAAGCTGTTATATAGGTGAGAAAATAGTGTTTCCTTTAAAGCCAAAGTCCTTAAGGATTAAGAGATATCTATCAGAGTCCATTTTATACTAATCTAGTCAAATGTTGAAATTAGTTTCAACTTGTTAATTGTATTAAAAAATCATTTAACAATAACCCTTCAGTATCTACTATATGAAAAGTATTTGTTGAAGCTAAGAGGATAAAAAGAGCTGAATCATATGTCCTGGCTTTAAGAAGTTGAAGTTCAAAGAGGGAGGAAATGAATGCATATAAATAAATACCTCTAATATAAAATAGATGAGATTAATGCCATAAAATACTATACTTAAAATGCTAGTGTAGTTCAGGGAGGAAGGTGAGTCTCCTACTCGCCAGAGTATTTCACTAAAAAGATGGTATTTAAGATGTGCAATGAACAATAGGTAGATAAAGTATAGCATATAACAATAAAGGACAAAATTACAGAGAGAGTGGACTTACAAAACAATTCTGAGTGGGAGAAAGACAGGTTGTATAGAGAGACTAGCAAGTAGTTCAATTTGAATAGAATTTAGACTGTGAAAATAAGAATTGGAAAATAGAAGAAGGAGGATATCTTAAAAAGGCATTAATTTTCAGATTCAGATGCTCAAAACATAATCTGTAGAAGAGGAGAATTCATGTGAGCCTTTTTTATTATTTATTCCTTTGTTTTGTTTTTAGCATGTCTGATGAAATTAAATGTCTGCAAAGCAAGACAGATTGGACAATGAGATTCAGAATGAATTGGAGGTCACATATGGTGATCGAAAAACCAACTCTTTTAATAGCTTATATGAGAATCAGAGGACCAAAAATAAGAAAATAGCAGCAGAAATGGCAAGATGGGGAGAAATTTTAATGATATGAAAGAGGCAAAATAAAGAGAGTAAAAAAAAAAAAAGAAATTCATGAATGATTTCAGTAGGGTAAACCTGAGTGACTGAAAGGTAGGTTATGATCTTATCTGAAATAGTGAAATCAGGGAAACAAACTAAGTTCTATTTTTTTTCCAGGAAAATGTGGCTATCTATTCCATATCACAGAAGTGTAGTTTGAGTTCATGTCATACAGAGCTCTGACGTCTGACGACATGCTTGAGCTAGTCTATGTGGTGGGGTTGTATCCTTTGGGAGGGGTCTTATTGAGGATGAGTTAGAAAAGAGAAAACTATGAAGAAGTGAATGTATGAGACTAAATGATACTGAAAGTGATCACTATGGGAGCTATGATGAAAAGAGAGAGAAAAAAAGGCAAAGAACTAAACTTGGAAAATCCCCATATTTAAGAAGTGGAAAAATGTAAACAAGATAGTAATAAAATAAGAGAAGAAAAAAACCTAAATTTAATACAGAACGGAAACACTTTTAGGAGTGGTCAGGAAGTACAAGAACTCAATAACCATGTGAACACAGGTATTAGTATATAAAAGACAAAAAATTTAGGGGTTTTTTTGTTGGCTTCTGTTTTTTTTTTCTTATTCTATTGATGCACTAAAGGATTTCAAAATATAATAAACTGCGATTGTATTTGTATATTAATATATTCAAGTAATCTGCTTTGGAATAGCTGAATAACCCTAGGATGTATCATTCTTTTAAATCATAGATACATACATACAAAAATGGCCTATAAGTATATATAAATATATGTCTATGTTCTTTACAAGTTTTTGTATATTAATAGTTTCTTCACTTTTCTGAATACACAGTCATATCATCTCCAAGTGAAAGATACATTTAATCCTTCTACCACACAATTTATATTTTCTTGCCCTGGCATTAGCTAGAATCTTCTAAACAATTTTGAATAGCAATGAGGATAGCAACCAGCTAAGACTTCTTTCTGCTTTGAAGAATAGTCTAGCAAGTCATTATTACACAGAAAGATTATAAAGGATTTTTTTTTCTGTAGAAAACTACCATATTTTTGTGAATTTTACTAAATTTTTTCTAGATATATGTATATTTCCTAAAAACTAGCAATCTTTTCTTTGGAATTGCTTAATATTATTGTGTAAAATTATATGGTGAGATAAACATTTGATACATTTTAGTAGGTTTATTTTTCCTTTCACTCTTGATATTACTTCATGATATTTCTCTTATTTAAGCAGGAGCTAAGTTGTTCTCTGCTTACAGCTTCAGAGAAAGGAGGACACAGCAGAATGTGAAAATCAATAAAGTCAATGTCATGCTCATGGGTTTTAAAAGTCCAAGACTTGAAGGACCCAGGGCATAAACAATAGATTTTAAAAAATAGATGAAGAGGCACAATGTCTCACTTCCATGTTAAATAAAAACTCTCAGGAATAAAGGAAGCCATAAACTTGAGAGAGAACACTGAATTGTGTTCCTGTACCCTGACTTATCTCCATCCCTGGTCCAATCAGTATATGTGTGAAGAGGGAGAGGAGACTGCAAGACAGCAGGACATTGGAGTTCTGATCATTCCAGAGTAGAGGATATTTGTCTGTGACCTTTCTTGAGAGAGCAGCGGAACTCTAGATTTCCCCTTTGCCAGGTTGCAGGCACAGCATGTGGGTGGTATGTTGTGAGATAGCCTCCAAAGGTCCACACCACCAAGTTGTCAGGCCCTGGTGTCATCCCATTTCCTTGAACATAGGCTGGACATAGGAGGGATGGAGGCAGCAAACCACCATGGCGTGTGTGTACCTATGCAACAATCCTGCAAGATCTGCATATGTACTCCAGAATTTAAAGTATAATAAAAATTTTTTTTTATTTAAGCAAAAATAAAATAAAATAAATTTCTTCTGCCAGATACAATAAATCATCTCTCTCAAATTCAAAGTTTCACACATTTCTGGGGCGGGGCAAAATGCCGCCAGTCTCTTTGCTAAAACATAGCAAGAATCACCTTTGCTTCAGTTCCCAACAATTCTCTCAACTCCATCTGAGACCACCTCAGCCTGGACCTTATTCTTCATATCACTATCAGCATTTTTTCTTAAAGCCATTCAACAAGTCTTTAGAAGGTTCCAAGCTTTCCCACATTTTCCTGTCTTCTTTTGAACTCTCCAAACTGTTCCAGCTTCTGCCTGTTACCCATTTCCAAAGTCACTTCTACATTTTCAAGTATCTTTTCAGCAATGCCCCACCCTACTAGTACCAACTTACTGTATTAGTTTGTTTTCATGCTGCGATAAAGACATACCCAAAACTGGAAACAAAAGAGGTTTATTTGGATTTACAATTCCACATAGCTGGGAATGCCTCAGAATCATGGCAGGAGGAGAAAGGCACTTCTTAAATGGAGGTGGCAAGAAAAAAATGAGGAAGAAGCAAAAGCAGAAACCCGTGATAAACCTATCAGATCTCATGAGACTTATTCTCTATCACAAGAATCACTCATAATGACCAGCCCCTATGATTCAATTACCTCCTTCTGGGTCCCTCCCACAACATGAGAGAATTCTGGGAGATACAATTCAAGTTGAGATATGGGTGAGAACACAGCCAAACCATATCACATAACAATCTGCTGAAAATTTAAAAGTTAATGCAATATTCAACAGGTTACCATATTTTAATTTGTTCATATGTATGTATGTGGATTTCCTTTATTACATGCAGAAATCAACTATTTTGTTGGCTTCTTTATGCAACTCACATATACTTTCAAAGTGACTTTTCCTGAGTTCACTCTTTCCTTTTTTTATTGGCCACAGGACTACTCAAACCAGAGTGGTTTCTAAACATTTCTTGGTAACAAACACCTTCAAAAATATTAATACAGTTACAGATTCCCTCAGTTGCACCTCATGCAAATACAATCATAGACTTAAATGTGTTGATACAGTTTCAGATGGTATGCTAGTCCCCTAATTCTGCCACCAGGTTAAAAAATCTCATTTCTTTTCTATTTTCCAATTTGTATCAGTCAAGTAGCTCAAGTCACCAAATTTATACATTACCAACTAAACACCTATTTGATGTTTAATGACTAATCTGACATCCATCTGGTGTGGATATAGTTATGCAAGTTCTAAATGTTTTCATTGGTTTCTTAATTGATATTCTTCAATGACCATGGTCATTAAAAGTCATGGTATTTGTTTCATTAAATTATGGTATTCTTCCCTTTATTTTATAGGCTTTAATAGGTATATCTTATGAAATATTAACATGAATAAGTCGTGATATTTATGAGCTGAAGAAATGTTAATATTATTACTTAAAAAGTGTCATGAGAAAACCCTTTTAGTGCTGCCTTCAAGCATGAAATGAATACTTCAACCAAAAAGGTTTGTGAACAGGACTGTCATGATCTCTGTATGCTGAGGATGCAGGTCAGAGAAACACCCAGATGCTAATAGCACAGAGAGATTGCTCAAGGACAAATTGCTGAAGCTTCATGCAGATATGTTTGAGATCAGCAGGAAGGCAATCTGCCAGTATTTTGAAAAATCCATTGAAAGAAAGGTAACTCTTCTTTGGAAATCAATTTTAAAAAGACACTGTGCTAAAGCCCTTATATTTGTGTTCTGAAGTGTGACAAAATATCAAGATCTGTGAAGACTCAGCCAAATTCTGCAATGCAACAGTAATCTTCTTTCTCTAATAAGAACATAAAAAATAGCAGATAACTTAGATAAGATTGTATTGAACTAAAAAATGTAGGGTATGCAAGAGGCAAAATGAGGTAACTGGTTCAGGTGAGAACTGTTTCCTCAGTCATACAGGTTAAGGGTTATCATGAAACCTTTGGTGAGGAGGAACTGAAGACTGATGCGAAAATTTATTACATATGCTTGATAGGTCAGTAAAATATTGGTCATGATTTTAATATAGAATTATCGTCTTGCTCTTCAAAATTCTTTATACATATTATCAAAATCCCAAATTATAAATTTTTTCAAGTACTATCATGGGTAGAAGACAGCATCAAATACAGATAACAGGGTCTAGTGCCCAAATATGGCTATTAGATAAGCACCTTCTTTGTGAAATTCTCTCTCAAAAAGCTTTTAATTTCCCTGCTTTGCTCTATTTTAAAGCCTGCCTATGCTGTGTGTTGAGTGTTGTATGTCTTAGGTATTTCCCCCTTTTCATACTAAGTTTATGCCATACTACATTTTTAAGTATTAAGACACACAAAAATATTCTCACTTTTTCTGCATATGTATTATATAGAAACACAAATATGAACATGCGTTTAACAGTCCTTGACTTATAAAATCAGTGTTCAATGGTAGGTAGGCCTATGTAAACCTTCCCCTAAAGTTCAAGGAAGCTGAGAGGTGGAAGAAAGAGGCTAGCAAATCCAGTTTCTTAGGAAGAAACATTTAATAGAGAATTACAAACAGAAACCACATATATGTCTCAGGGAGCAGTAAGGTGGTGGGTAAATGCACCATAATCCCACAGAACCCAGGGGTTATATATTAACACCAAAGGGAAAGGATGATTTAGAAGGAATGTGTAGGACAATTGGAGTATGGTAACATCAAGGTCATTTGACCTAAGTAAGTACCTGCTCTTAGACAAATAAAATTAAAACAATTAGAAGACTTAGAGGCCTTCCTGGAACTGGGGCTAATCAGAAGTCAACATGGTGGATTAGCATCCAAAATGAAGTTGCCATAGTCTCTACAATTGAACACTAATTTTTTCTACCAATTAAAATTGTATTATTATTCACTAAGGTTAAGCTAACCAGCACTCAAATATGTATCACCAAAGCAATTTTTTTGAAAATAGAATACATTGAAAAGAACACATACAAAAAAATCAAAAATTAACAGTACAAAAACAAAGTGGGAAAACTATTCCACATTAGTATATGGACATCTCTAAAGAATCTAAACATAACGGCCTTTACCTTCTTAGTGAAATGTTCTTATATAAAACCAAAGTGAGTTTAATGGTTTTTATATTTATAATCATTTTCCTCAGGATTTGTATCTTTTAAAGAATTAGCACATTTTTCTCTCTTGCTAAAAAAAAAGAATCTCCCTTGTATTTGCATCATGGCATTTTTTTTTTTTTTTTTGAGAAAGAGTCTTGCCCTGTTGTCCAGGCTGGAACACAGTGGCACAATCTTGGCTCACTGCAACCTTCTCCTCCTGGGTTCAGGCGATTCTCTTGCCTCAGCCTCTTGAGTAGCTGGGACTACAGGCACCTGCCACCACACCCAGCTAATTTTTTGTATTTTAATAGAGACACGGTATCACTGTCTTGCCCAGGCTCATCTCAAACTCCTGACCTTGTGATCTGCCCACCCCAGCCTCCCAAAGTGCTGGGATTACCAGTGTGAGCCACCACGCCTGGCCGTATCATGGCATATTATGGCTTCACTTAATGTGTTTAGTAGCTGCATGATTTCAAGTTTTTATATCAACTGGGGCCTAACAGTGGAAAATTCAATCAAATTTCCGTGAAGTACTCAAGTTCTACTGCTGTCATTGTTTCAGCACATTCCCAGTTGCACAATTATTCCAACTGACTCTAAAATGCAGGAACAAAACACCTCCCATTTTGTAGCAATATATCAGTAGTTAACCAAAAGCAAAGGTGTTATTTTCCAGGGCTTTGAAAAATTAAATTTATAGTTATTTTCTGTTACATTTTCTATTAATGCAGAAAGCACAATAACTTCATTTAACAAATGTCACTTCTTCTAATATCAGTGTCTTAGTTCATTGTATTTTTTTCTTTTAAATAACAAAATTAAAATGTGCCTTTTTGTACAATTTATGATCACTAGATTACATATTTACAAACAGATGATGTAAACAGTCCAATCCTCACTATCCTGAGAAAGAGAATCACCTTCTTCTGCTGCTTTATAAATAAGTTATTTGCAGATTGAAAGTATTGTGAATAAGAATGTTAATACCAGCTTAACAGCAATAAGAATTTTAATAATAATTACATGAAGAATTATTTAATAATAATTACATTAAGAATTATACTAATATTCATTACTAATTTAATTCTGACAATTCCACTACATAAATGATTATAGAATTGCTGTTTTACAGTTGAGAAAACTGAGGCACAGAAAGCCAAAATAATTCACCCCACAACAAACAGCTCATAAGAAATAATACCAGAACTTAAACCTAGGCAATCTAATGCTGTTCTGATGTAACATGTATTTGTTCAGCTTCTTTCTTCCTGTGAAAGTTAATTCCATATTACTCTGCTATTAGAATGCTATCAATTTGAGCCATTATATTCCTAAGGACTTTTCAAGAAAAAGTAATAAAAAAATAGGCTAGCAAATTTTCTTTTGTACCAACTGTGAAATGCACATTGATTTCAGATAATTTAAAATATTACTAAAAACGAGCAAATATAAAATGCATAAGTCACTTTTATGTGTCATGGTCTTGAGGGTGAGAATATTAAGAAAACTGTGTTCTATTTACTATTTGAGAAATATTAAATTTCTTTGCACGTATTGAAGAGGGCCGATTTCAAATATGAAAGAGAAAGAGAAGGAAGAGAAAAATCAAAAGATGAAAGTTTCCCATTACCAGGGCTTTCCATTCCGATAATGGAATATTGTGATAAAGCTGGGCAGCATGAAGATGATATTATACCATGTATCTGAGATCAAAATCAATCAATGATAGCACTAATATCATCTGAGGCTATGCTGGTGACAAATGAAAAACTATAATAAAAAAACAAACCCCTTGGATACACTTTTAACATGAGTACATGAAGAATTAGATTTCTATACACTATTTTGTCTTGTTGTCCATAAGGTCTTTTTTTAAAAATAAAAATAAAATTAAGCCAATATTTTCCTGTTAATTCTGTAAGAGTTCTAAAATACCACCCCAGAGAACAAAGTTTTTGCTGAAAAATCTTAACTTCTGAGTCTAAACCTTCTGCCAAGGCACATTCTTTGGAAAATTAGTACTCAGGGAATACAGAGTGGACATCTGTTGACTTATTCCACTTAACATCCATTTTCTCCTTCTTCTTTTAGAGGCAACTCCCAGCTTAACTCTTTGCCCAATATACATACAGAAGCACACACACATGCATGTTTCTTCAGAACTGCTTCTCTCCATTAAATTCCATGTTATTCTAGTAGAGCTTCTAATAATAGTATCATATGCAAAGGCAATGGTGAATGGCCCCAATGATTGGGTTTATGACAAAAGTCACACTGTACTTTCTTGGGTTTACATGTATAGAATTGGAAAAATAAGTTTCTCCTCTGTGAGACTGCTAAACTATTTATCCTCATATCAGTAATACAAACTTGGAGTTGACTGTAGATATTTTCTCCCCTCTTTCCACTTCATATAGAGTTATGGAGCAGGAAAAGTACATTGTTTCCCTCAATTCTTGTGGTTTTGCATTACATAAATTAATAAATTCCCTTTTTTTAATCACTTGGGTTTCTGTCACTTTTAAATAAAAGTAGAAAAAGGAGGAGAGATCTGAATTCCAATGACAGGTTTTTGTAACTTACCTGGACAATCATGGTATTTTAATTACTATTAAATAGTTTCCTGATTAATATACAGTCATAACAATAACATTGAGAAACATATTAGAATCACATTTACAACTACAACAAAAATAAACCCATGAATTAATTTGCAACATAACAAAGTAGGAGAGTTAACTACCAGTCTTCTTTATCTACACAGTTTCATGTACTTCATTTCCAAAAAACAAGATTCTATAAATTCTACACTACTGCAGGCATTTTCTACCATTGTGCAAACAGTGGGAATAAAATCGAGTAAAATTTTTAGTGATACATCTTAACCGTTTTTTGCATCACTACTCAAGGAGTGCAGGTTTGAGTATAGCATCTTAATATTTACTCAAAGATACGGTGTTAGAAAGGGCTCCAGGGATCCTAGAGCCATTCTAGCTAAAAATCCTTTTAATAAAATATCCAGACTTAATTGGGCATGCCTGCCAAAAATCGCTTGAGAATAATCTTTAGAAGTCTGCACAACTCAGGTTCCACTACAGACCTCCCCAATCTTCAGGGACAGCCCCTAGGAATGTGCATTTTGATAAAGTCCTCTGTCATTCTGATATTAACCTCTGATTAAGAACATCATTCATGCATAGATTGATTTTTCTATATCCATGTGCCTCAGTAAACAGTCTATGCTTTGAGACTAGGGAATCCTTGCAATCAACATTAGGTAATATGGGTCTGGCACAAGGAGGCACTCAATACATTTTTGTATTCTAAATAAGTCAAGCTTCTTTGAGTTCTTCATTAATTTATCTAACAGAAAACATCTGAATTCTGGGGTCACAGTTTGTTTCTTCCTATATATTAAAAAACTGGTTTTTAGGATACTGTGTCTTCTTTTCAATTGCTTGTTTTACTAAGATGACATGTTAAAATTTAAGACTAGAAATGTACCATTCAACATACTTGTGCTATTCACCCGCCACTGTGCAAGAAGCTGGTAGAGCAGGATACAGGGCAAAACAAGGATGAGGAGACGGCTCAGGCTTTAGTGAATGTACAGTCATGAACCTGGAATCATTACTGGTGTCCTACATAAGCCAATCTGTTCTGACCTAGATGTACTCCATAAGGCAAAGCAAAAAACTGAGCATTTCCTAATCATACCTCAGTCCTTAGAAGGCGATGATAGATTAATGTCCCTAAATGAATTAAAAATATGCCCATAATTGGAGAGGCATGTGCTAGATATTTGGAATAAATGAGATCACAAAAGTGCCACCATATATCTGAGGATGCATGGAAATGCAAATTTTTTTTAATGTAACTGGCTGTGATGGAGGTCAGTTTGCTTGATTTGTGGGAAAATAACATGCTTCTTATTGCAGAAACTGTATTTCACTTAATGCATGTACATTTTTTAACTTGCACAAAGAAGTAGGACAATACATAGCTGAGTGTTTTGTTTTTCAGCAACCATTCCCCCTTTACTACCTTTTTTTTTTTTCCTTTAGAGATGAACTGTTCTTTTATCCTCTATTTGTGTCTTTGGATTATAAATAATATCACTTTACTGATATGAGTATAAACACATGATGATTAAGATTGGCAAATTGGAATGCCTCTACTCCTGACCACTGTGGTTGGTTTGGAATTGAGCATGTAGCCCAAACCATCTCAGTAAGAATCAACTTCCAATTTTTAATTTTTTCTAATTTTAGAGATCGGATCTTACTATGTTACCCAGGCTGGTCTTGAATTTCTGACCGCAAGCACTCCTGCTACCTTGGCCTTCCAAAGTGTTGAGATTACAGGAATGAGCCACCATGCCTGGCCAGCCCCATTATCTTTTGCCAATACTAAAGGTAAAGAAACATCATGTTATTCTCTGTTATAATGTAAGGCTAGATCTTCTTCTTAGTTGTTTGTCACTACAGTGAAAACTGCTTGAGAAGAATAAAAATTATACAGAGAAAGGTACAGCTAACAGGGAAGAGAGATGAGAGAGACAGGAAGAAATATATTCATGGAGAAACAGACAAAGAGAGATAGATAAACTAAAAAAGAGAAAGACACCATGTGCTAATGACATTGTTGAGGCTCTGTTTCCAAAAGTGCCTCAGGAGATCTCTTCCTCTTCCTTAGAGTTTCTCATTTATGTCATAAATTCCTTTGTTGGTTTGGGTAAAATTGAGCCAAGATTTCATGACTTGCAACAGTAAAAATCCTACCTAAACCAGATTGGCCAAGTGTTTTTAAAATTAAGCTTGAGACAAGCATCAGATGAATTTGAGGGTCAGAATGGATTTAACAGGGGCTCAGGATCTGCCTCCACCTCCTTGGCTTTTGAGATCGTAGGAACAATTACAAATCCCTAAAGAAGACAAGCTTGCTTTTGCAAACACACACACACACACACACACACACACACACACACACACACACACACACACACACACACACACACAAATGCCTAAACTTTTTTTTACAAAAAAAAAAGTATTCCACCCAATCAGACATTAGTCAAAATATTAGTCAAGTTAACATCTTGTGGAGAATGGAGTCAGAGGACTTTATGGCTTCAGCTTGGTTTTCCAGAAGCACCAAGGAAGGATGAATTTATCATTCAAACTAAAACATTTCTGATATCTAAAAACACACCAGTAATAATGGCATCATGACATCAGGGATAAATCAGGAATATCCTGGGGAAATCAAGGCATATTTATTTTATAAAAAATGAATGAAATTGAAGAATGGAGAAAACACCATTTTTAGTCCAAAAGTGTCAAAGTAAAGTCTTTAATTCGTCTTTAATTATATTTGGTGTATTGCTTTAAAACTCGGAATTTGTTTTTGTATTTAAAAAAAGTAGGTTACATCTTTGATCTTAAATGAGGTTGTTTGAAAACTCATAATAGACGTATTCAATTTTAAAACTATTGAATTTTCTTTTTTAATTGAAATCTAATTTTCATAGAAGAAAAGAAGGACCACAAATACCTATATAGATAATGAGACGGAAAAAAAGGAAAAAGAAAAAAAGGTCGGAAGCATGAAAAGTGGCCAAGAGTGTCTGTGTATACCTAGCACAGAGTTTATTCATTGGCTGGAGATCATCCTAGAATTTTCTTGAAGGCTGAGGGCACCACCTGGAGGTAACATGGGTACATTATTATGTATTGGCACAGCTATTATGAGTCTTTGTAATAAGAACAATTTTGTGAGCATTTCCATCAAGTTAATTGATCAGCGGGGTTCTGGCAGCCTGCCCAGCTTATTATCCAGAGCAAACTCTGGCCCTACCCTGATCCATTTAAATATTATGTCACCTTATAAAAAATTCTTGCAAATAAACCTTCAAGGATTTTTAGTTCTACTTAATTCATTAAAAAACAGCCTGATGTAGACAGGGATTCAGAGATCTTAAACATTAGTCTCAGGTCAATGACCACGGAGCTGTGTGATCTTGAGTAAATCGCCTTATTTCTGAAACGTGTTTTTCTAAATTGAGGGACCAGTATTGATGTAGCAGAGCTATTAAGAGCAATTACTCAGCAGTCATATATGAATTTAAACTGTGCATCCACCATATACCTGTGGAAAATTATCTCCCCTACTAAATCTTTGTTTTATAATCTGAAAAACTAGAAGAACATTAGTAACTATCTCATAAAGTTATTGAGGGGCACTGATCACGGCACCTGGTGTATATGAAGGGCTTGGTAGCTTTTTTTAAAAGAAAAATCCCATGACTCCCCAAGCAGCAATATTGTAATATTGTGCTAAAAATAAATGACTTTTTTAATTTTTAATTTTTTTATTGCATTTTAGGTTTTGGGGTACATGTGAAGCACATGCAAGATTATTGCATAGGTACACACATGGCAGTGTGATTTGCTGCCTTAAATAAATTTAAAGCTAAAGTAAGTGGGCTGTATCATTTATACAGCAATTGTATTTTCCAAAGTTTGCAATGCCAATATAGATCCCATCCTAAATGCTTGAAATACAACATTAACATCCCTTTATTGAGAGATAAGTGTCTAAGTTTGCTCCCCCTTATAATTGTGTAGACCAATATAGTATAGAGGAACCAATGCTAGGTGACTTCCAAGGGTAGGTCTGAGAAGGCAATAGACATTCCATTTGGCTCTCTCAGAACAAGTTCTATGGAACCCCAGAGCCAGCATGTAAGAACTCAGGTTACCAGAATTATCCGTGCTGGAGATAACCCATGGAAAAAACATGAAGACTGAACTGTCCAAGTAACACCAGTTGTTCTATTGTGGCTCTCCTACCATCCTACCAACAACCATTAGACATGTGAGTGAGCTTTCAGATGACTTTAGACTCTGCTTTTGAATCATCCCTCTTGACACTCTGTGAAACAGAGGCAAGCTGTACCTGTGAAATATTTCCCAAATTGGAGATATGTAGCAAATTAAATTATTGTTATTTTAAGCCACTAATAATTTAGGGTGGATTGTTATGTAGCCATAGTAACCAGAATATCTAGCAGTTTAAATGTATTGTTTATATGCCCATCAACAGGAAAAAAGTCCAGGCTCCTAAATTTAGAAATCTAACTCATTTTTCATCACTTATTCCTTTGACTATGTGTAAAAACACGTAGGTTATATGACCCTGCACCCCTACGGTTAAACATCTAGTGGTAGAGCAATCACAATTAAACACATGAGCTGAAGAAAGCATACAAGGAAGGCTTTCCTGCTTCTACTTTTTTTCTGCATCTTTATTTCATACTGATTCGTCCTGACAATAGAAGTGATTTCAAACACCGTGTTCATTTTAAGTACAAAATATCCAAATGGACATACATAGTTTATTCCTGTACAGTTCTTTAGACCAATGTTGTTTACTCAAAATTCCCAAGACTTTCTTTCTTTTTCAAATACAGATGTCATTTTGTTTTCTAAGATACAGTTTTCTTGGTTCCGTAAAATTAATTTCGTCAGGAGCTGTTATTCCTCATATCATTTCATTATTTGGGTTGTTTTATCTTACTATTAATATTGAAAATTATTTGAAATCCAATGCAAATTTTATAGCTACTTATCCTGGCTCAACCATTTAAAAGATCAAATTTAGGCACTTGGAAATTTTGTTCTTGAGGTTCTTACCCACCAGCTTCATAAAAGCAACGTTGACTGCATATGTCACAGGTAAAATATTGGAGCTTTGCATGCATGACCTTCCATAGCACATCAGTCTCATTTCAAAGGAGAGAATAGAAAATATGTCTTAGTAAAAAATTTGTGTTTTTTCTTTGCTGTTAAATTCCTCCGTTGAACACATCTAGTAATCACAAGTTAATAAAATATTTTAAAAATAAAATGTAAATTAAAGGGCAAAATGCTAGTGCTTTGCAACAAACATTTAAAAATTAAACGTAGAGATTGTCTCAGAAGAGTAGAGGAGAAGCTAATCAAATATGATGCATTTCAAAAAGTCATATCTGAAAGAGGAAGACAAGTTCTGAAATATGCAATCTAAGTCTTATCAAGAAGGCTTTCCAATTTCCCCTCATTTTGACTCTTTTTAAACTTTCAATTATTTTATTATTTCTTCTTCTTACAGTTTCTAAATATATAATGCAGATTATTAAAAATAATTTACTTTTGTGTCTCTCTGCTTATGAATTATTGGACACCTAACCCAAATCTCATAGAGACCTAGAAAAATAAAACTATGGTGTCAGAGAAAAATCAAAATGGTCAGGAAAGTGGAAGAAACATCATTTAAGTAGCAGCCATAGAGAGTTAAGATTTTGGAGAAAAACAGATGCTGATAAAAAGTTTCCATCCAAGGCTATGAAGTTATAACAATATAAATTAAATCATATTCAATTTATATTGTGTTAAGTACTGTGAAAGCTTTAAAGTAAGCCAGCTGATATTTAAACTTATTGTAGATTGTGTGAAATTAGAAAGTGCACAATTTAGGATTCACTAATGCTCTGAGACAGTCTTCTGGTTCTAATGCTAAAACTAATTAAAAGTCTAATCTAAAGTTATTTAACCTTGCTAAATCCCTTAATGTATACCAATTTACAAGGGGCTTGTATTTGGGGATATTTTATTTACTGGGATAAAAGGAGGGGCTGTAAGGGAAGTCTGAATTCCCTAATATATCATGGACATGTAACATGGTGGTGAAGAAGGCCCTCACCAGAACCTGACCATGCTGACAGCTGGATCTTGGACTTCCCGCCTCTAAAACTAAAACACAATAAAGGCTCAGGCCTATGCTGCCCCTGCCCCTTCTGCCCCCTGACTATCCTTGGCATTTTTCCAGGTGTCCCTGAGTGGGGAGCTATGCCTCCTGTTTATAGGGATCCAAATGACACTGGCTTCCAGTAAAAAGGAGTCCATTAATAAGGCACTCACAATCTCTGTGAGAAGGAGCAATAGCAATTCACAAGGAAAAATGATTTTTCCTGGTTCTGAATTCTTAAAGCAGATTTTCACGTGAAATATTAAAAATCACTCTCCTACCATGGCCAAAAAGAAAATAGCTTGATTACATCTTTCAGGTGTCTGTGATTCCCAAAAGCTTAAGAACTACATAATGAAGCAATTTAATAATCTCTTTTAGGACAGAGATTGGATGTATCAAACTTACCAGGTAAATTCAGACTATGTAGGGCTATAGAATATTCTAATTTTTATCTAAATTATGCAATTAAATTCACTGATACAGAATTGAGTCATGAGTAAAAATTAGAGATTTTAAAAAAATATGTGTTTTATTGTGTTTTAGGTTTTGGGGTACATGTGCAGAACATGCAAGATTGTTGCATAGGTACCTACATGGCACTGTGGTTTGCTGCCTTCCTCCCCATCACCTATATCTGGCATTTCTCCCATGTTATCCCTCCCCAACTCCCCACCCCACATTGTCCTTCCCCTAGTTCCCCTCGACAGACCCCAGTGTGTGATGCTCCCCTCCCTGTGTCCATGTGTTCTCATTGTTCAACACTCGCCTATGAGTGAGAACATGCAGTGTTTGATTTTCTGTTCTTGTGTCAGTTTGCTGAGAATGATGGTTTCCAGGTTCATCCATGTCCCTACA
>CAUYQU010026577.1:0-26702 GCA_963574635.1 Cheracebus regulus | reverse complement strand
TATCTTTGTGGTGTTCTCTGGATTACCTGGAGTTGAGTATTGTCCTGCCTTACTAGGTTAGGAAAGTTTTCCTGAATAATATCCTGAAAAATATTTTCCAACTTGGATTCATTCTCTTCATGACATTCAGGTACACCGATTAGTCGTAAATTAGGTCTTTTCACATAGTCCCATATTTCCTGGAGACTTTGCTCATTCCTTTTTACTTTTTCTTCTTGAATCTTGTCTTCTCATTTCATTTCATTAAGTTGGTCTTCGACCTCTGATATCCTTTCTTCTGCTTGATCAATTCGACTGTTAAAACCTGTGCATACTTCATGAAGTTTGCTTGTTTTCTTCAGTTCCAATAATTCACTTATATTCGTTTCTAAATTGTCTATTCTCATTAGGATTTCGTCAAACCTTTTTCCAAGGTTCTTAGTTTCTTTACATTGGGTTAGAACATGTTCTTTTAGCTCACAAAAGTTCCTTATTATCCACCTTCTGAAGCCTAATTCTCTTAATGGAATGCACTCGTTCTCCATCAGGCCTTGTTCCCTTGATGGTGAAGAACTGTGATACTGTGATCCCCTGTAGAAGGAGAAGCATTCTGCTTCTGGGTATTCTCATCTTTTTTAAGCTGGTTTCTTCCCATCATTGTAATTTTATTCACCTGTCATCTCTGTAATTGCCAATTTTCAATTTAGGTCTCTGAGTGGACGTCCAGCTTGTTGATTCCCAACGCTGAAATCTGAGCAACCCACTGCGCCGGCTAAAACTGCGGCATTAAGATTCGTGGTGCTTTTCTGCTTGGGGATCTCCGGTCTGGCTTCCCTCTTGAATCCTTATTTCAATCATGTAAATAGGCAAGTGTGCCTTCCCAGAGATCCAAACGTCGATCAAAAGGGAAGCTAGTCCCGTTTACTCTACACAGAGAACCGCTGCGCCGAAGCACTGGCAAAACCGCCACGCCGGCCACAAGGGTCGCGCTGGCGACCCGTGGGGCTCCCCCGCTGGGAATCTCCTAGTCCGTAAGCAACAAAAATTGGTCTGAAAATGTGACGTCCTCTCGTTCTGTGCACTTTCTCTGGGAGCTACAATCCTGAGCTGCTATCCTGGATCGGCCATCTTGGATCTCTCTCTCTATAATACTTCTTTATATTAAATTTTTCCTTTTCACATATCTAGTGTGGATCAAAGACATCCTGAATTTGGTATAAGTCTATCTTGCTGCTTTCAGATACTGTAGTAAGAGGCAAAACTTTATGTATTTTAGTAGATCTGCAGTTGCAAAATATTTGAGATAAATTTATGGCAGGAAAGTTTGAAGTGAGAAAATTCTGTAATTGACTTACCTTCTTATGTAAATTGGGAGAAGACCACCATTATCCCACTTTAGCAGCATAATATCTTTGTCAGCTCTCATGACTATCCTGTCCTGTAAGAGAAAACTTAGAGAATCACTAAAACTAATGAACAAAATGTTGCTTAATAGAACAATTGTTGAGTTTATAAAAATATATTTGATTAGAGAATAATGTTTTGCCTTCAGACTTTCAGTTATGCGTGACCTGACTTCTCTAAAATGGTCTTCCCATATTATTTCTGTTTGTCAATTTAATTTTCCTTGTTTCTACCACTCAAGTTAAAAATATCTCCATCATCTCTAATTTATTCCAGCATTATTAAATAGCTACTATTTGCATGGCACTGGCTGGGGAATGGAAGAGAATCCAACATTTTTGCTCTCAAGGAGCAGAAAAATGTAAATACAGAAAAATTACTCAATGTAAATAACTAATACTTTTAGAAATCATGTAAGTTACTAATGTTCAGAAATAATGTGTCAGCAACATTTTTTATAGTTCATTAGTTTGTAAATTTAATGTAAATGTTGAGAACATTATTCTTGTCATAGGGTAAAGCCATATTCTTTTCCTTTAATCTCTGGATTAAATTATTTATTATTGTTTTAAGACAAAGTGTGTGACAACCAAATAAAAAGTTGAGTGTATTCATTTCTTTAATTAAATCAAAGCCAAAATTCAAATGAACTTTTGAAAACCACTAACTTTAGTCTGATTAGTTATTAGTAATTAGGTATCCACAACAACAATATTTTAATTCTCAAAAAGTGATTCTCTTATGTCCCATGATAGAAATATGAAGATTATTCCACAATACCCTCTGTGGAAGGAAAACTTTATAAACTTACTAATGCCAAAAGGCAAGGTGATAATCCCCTAACAGAAAAACAAGAAGTCGTGCTGTTCTATTCTTGAATGCCACCTTTGCTGTCACCATAGTACTGTGATCTAGGGTAAGGCAGTTTTTTTTTGTTTTGTTTTGATTTGTTTTAAATAACAGAATATTCAGATAAATATTCTAAAGCAGTATAAAATTGGAAGGCTGGCGTCTCTAATTGCATTTGCTTCTACATTCTACATAAACCGAAGCCTTCCTTTAAGACCCATTCTTACCTTCATTCACAATTAGCTCTCCTCTCACAGTGTTCTGGCCTCAGTCCCCTTGTCCAGTACGCTCCTTTCTTGTGTCCTGACCTGGGAAGTTGCCAGCTCTTTCCAAGTGACAGAGAATCCTGAGTGCTGGCCCCAGAGCCGTTCATGTCTCTTATCAGTTCTCCTGTTGCAGACTCCAGGTGGCAAGGGCTTTACTTCTGCCTGAGAGTCTCCTGGTCTAAAGAGGGGTAGAAGGGGGCCTTGTACTCCTGAGCTGCAGTTGAGTTGGTGGGTGCTTTCACTTTGCTTCAGGCTGTCCACCAACAATGGCTGAAGCTTTCTTCCTGAGTGTGCCTAAACACAGAAATACTTTATCTTTTTAAAAAAATGTTATTTACATGTCTTGAATATTTTTTTTATTTATTTATTTATTTATTTATTTATTTTGGAGATGGAGTCTTGCCTTGTTGCTCAGGCTGGAGTGCAGTGGCGCAATCTTGGCTCACTGCAACGTCCACCTCCCGGGTTCAAGCAATTCTCCTGCCTCAGCTTCTCTAGTAGCTGAGACTACAAGCACACGCCGCCACTCTGGCTATTTTAGTAGAGACAGGGTTTCACCATGTTGCCCAGGCTGGTCTCTAACTCCTGAGCTCAGGCAATCTGCCTGCTTTGGCCTCCCAAAGTGCTAAGATTAAAGGTGTGAGCCACCGTGCCTGGCCTACTTTATCTATCTTATCTTACTTCTGAAAGTCAATCTATTCTCAACATGAAGAATTTAGATTTTTCCTGTTAAAATGACTCCAGTACTAAGCTTTAGGGGATAGTAACGTTCGCTATTATCTTTGTGTAAGGGAATAAGCCCCTGGAAGGCCCAGGTGATGTATTATTTATGTATGTATTTAATAATGCTAGACTTGAGTCAGAAACAAAACCAACGTGTTAAGCCCAGTTGATTGTCAGGAGAATACAATTTTTCTCCTGATAGTGAAAGATGAATTTCAGTTCATCTTGCCCCCAAAATATTGACTTCATGCAACACATACAATGTATTTCCCAAGACAGAAAACTGAGAATCAAAGCTCTTTCTTGTGAAATCCAATTTGCCATCATGTTCAGTTAATCCTACTGCATAGCTATCTCTTGACTCTATTTTTTTCCCAAATCCTTTCTTACACTGCAGGGCCTACAGAATAAGTTCAAGCTTTGTAGCACTGTGTAGAAAGCACTGTATTATCTGCCCCTTGCCCACATTACGGCCTCATTTGTGGCTGCCTCTCATTTTTGGTCATGAAAATGCAGCACTCAGGTTTCCTGCTGCAGAGATTATAATTGACTGAGGCCCCAGACACTGTTTGCTGGATCCACTTTTGTGTTCATGTAGATGCCATGATTCTACAGGCTTTTCTCAGCCAAAGTCTGAATACAACAGGGATTCTAGTGCAGGCCCATTGTTAAGAGACAGGGTTCCTTTAACAGGTGATTCTGGCTGGAGGACTCCCCTAAACTCATCCTGGCTAAGATTTCCTTTTCTTCTTTCTTTTTTTTTTTCCCCCTAAAATTAGAGACAGAGACTTGCTCTGTTACCCAGGCTGGAGCACAGTGGCATAATCTTGGCTCACTGTAACCTCGAACTCCCGGGCTCAAGTGATCCTCTTGCTTCAGCCTTCCATGTAGCTGGAAATACAGCCATGCACCATCACGCCAAGCTAAATTTTATTTTTATTTTTTGTAGAGACAGGATATCACTATTTTGCCCAGGCTGGTCTTGAACTCTTGGCCTCAAATGATACTTCTACCTTGGCCTCCCAAAATGTTGGGATTACAGGCATGAGTCATGGCATCTGGCTTGCCTAAGATTTTCTTAGAACTATACCACATCTGAGACTCATCCTACACATTTCTACTCCTCTGTCTCACTCTCTCTCGCAGGGGTCAGACAGGCATTATGGTCTGAAGGTTCCCCCTGCCTTCTCTAGTTCTGTTTTCTTTATCCAACATAGGAATTTCTCACCAGCACACTTCTTGCACATCGAATCCCATTTTGGCATTTTCTTCTTGGAGGATTCAAACTAACAAAACTAGTGCCAGGAGTAGTTTGAAGAAACAAGCGATAAGACTGGGTTTGGGAACCTTCAGGCAGAGCAGGTCATCTTGAGGGTTATATGTGGATAGTCTGTGCCACTAGGTGGCAGTCTATTTGCTAAAGGTTTCACTGATGGTAGTAATTTTGGAAGGGAAAACAACCCAGTGGAGGGAAACACCACTGCACAAGCAATGATTCAGGCATTTGAAAGATATGGGGGAAATGGTACTACAAGGACAGCAGAGATAACTAGTTCCCATCAAATTTGTACTGCTTTGAAGAGGAATAGTGAGAAATTGAGGACTATTAACAAGCAACTAAAGGCTCAGTGTAGATGTTGGATGACTTCTTTTGTAGTTTACAAAGAGGCCCTTTTCTTCTGCAATGACGGAGCAGACAGCTCAGCACAGCTCAGTCTGATAATAGACATACCTCAGACTTATTGCAAGTTAGGTTCCAGACTGCAGCAATAAAGTGGGGTCATAATTTTGTTGGTTTCCCAGTGCATATGAAAGCTGTTTATACTATACTGTAGTCTATTAAGTGTGACATTGCATTATGTCTTCACAAGTTTATACCTTAATTTATAAACACTTTATTGATGAAAAATGTTAACAATCATCTGAGCCGTCAGTGAGTCATAATCTTGTTGCAGGTAGAGGGAACAGTAGTGCATGCTAATACCTTTGTGCTAAGGGAATAAGCCCCTAGAAAACCCAGATGATGTTGAGCCTTCTCAGCATCTTGCCTTTATGTTGATAGCTGCTGACGGATAAGTGTGGTGGTTGCTGAAGGTTGGGGTGACAGTTTCTTAAAATAAGACAACAATAAGGTTTGCATCATAGATTGACTCTTTCTTTCACAAAAGATTTCTGTGTAATATGTGATGCTATTTGATAGCATTTTACCAACAGTAGAACTTTCAAAATTGGAGTCAATCCTCTAAAACCTTGCCATTACTTAATCAGCTAAGTTTATGGAATATTCTAAATCATTTATTGTCTTTTCAGCAATGTTCCTAGCATCTTCAAGGAGCAGATTTCATTTCAAGATACCACTTTTTTTTATTTGCTCATCCATAAGAAGCAACTTATCATATATTCAATTTTTATCATAAAATTGCAGTAATTCAGCTTGAGCCCAGGAGTTCAAGACCAGCCTGGGCAATATGGTGAGACCTCACCTCTACAAAAACAAACAAACAAACAAAATATCAAAAAATGAGGTAGGAGTATTGCTTGAGCCCAGGAGGTCAAGGCTGCAGTGAGCTGTGGTTGTGACACTTCACTCCTACCTGGTTGACAGAGTGAAGACCCTGCCTCAAAAAAATAAATAAATAAATAAATAAATAAATAAATAAATAAAAGAAATTGCAGCAATTCAGTCACACCTTCAGGCTCCACTTCTAAGTATAGTTCTCTTGCTATTTCCAATTCATTTGCAGTTACTTCCAGGACTAAAATCTTGAACCCCCCAAAGTCATTCATGAGGGTAGCAATCAACTTCTTCCAGACACTGTTAATGTTGATTTTCCTCCCATGAATCACAAATGTCTTAGTGG
The DNA here is from genome assembly GCA_963574635.1 of Cheracebus regulus. Lineage (NCBI taxonomy): Eukaryota > Metazoa > Chordata > Mammalia > Primates > Pitheciidae > Cheracebus > Cheracebus regulus. The sequence continues at coordinate 20,620 of CAUYQU010026577.1, read as the reverse complement.
AATCTAAAATGGTGATTATTATTATTATTTTTTATTTTTTGAGAGAGAGTCTCATTCTGTCACCCAGGCTGGAGTGCAGTGGTGTGATCTCAGCTCACTGCAACCTCCAACTCCTGAGTTCATGCAATTCTTCTGCCTCAGCCTCCAGAGTAGCTGGGATTATAGGTATGCCCCACCATGCCCAGCTAATTAAAAAAAAAAATCTTTTTTTTTTTTGAGATGGAGTCTCACACTGTTGCTGAGGCTGGAGTGCATTGGTGTGATCTTGGCTCACTACAACCTCCACCTTTTGGGTTCAAGTGATTCTCCTGCCTCAGCCTCTGGAGTAGCTGGGATTACAGGTACATGCCACCAAGTGTGGCTAATTTTTGTATTTATAGTAGAGACAGGGTTTCACCATGTTGGCCAGGCTGGTCTTGAACTCTTGACCTCAAGTGATCCACCTGCCTGGGTCTTCCAAAGTGCTGGGATTACAGGAATGAGCCACTGTGCCCAGCTTAAAATGGTAACTTTTATTGAGAAGATTTTCAATTTACTTTGCTCAGATCCATCAGAGGATCACTATTTATGGCAGCTATGGCCTTACAAATAGTATTTCTTATATAATAAGACTTGAAAGCCAAAATGATTCCTTGATTCATGACTGCAGAATGAACATTGTGTTAGCAAGCTTGAAAACAACATTAATCTCCTTGTAAATCTCCATCAAGACTCTTGGGTGACTAGGTGCATTGTCAATGAGCAGTAACATTTTCAAAGGATTTTTTTTTTTTCCCTGAGCAGTAGGTCTCAGCAGAGGACTTAAAATGTTCAGTAAACCATGCTATAAACAGATGTGCTGTCATTTAGGTTTTGATGTTCCACTGATAGAGTAGAGCACAGAGAGAATAGATTTAGCATAGTTCTTAAGGGCCCCAGGATTTTCAGAATGGTAAATGAGCATTGGCTTCCAGTTAAAGTCTCCAGCTGCATTAGCCCCTAACAAGAGTCAGCCCATCCTTGGAAGCTTTGAAGCCAGGCATGGACTTCTCATCTCTAGCTATGAAAGTTGTAGAAGTCATCTTCTTCCAATAGCTGGCTGTCTTATGTACATTGCTGTTTAATTTAGCCCCCTTTATTAATAATCTCTGCTAGATCTTCTGGATAACTTGCTGTAGCTTCTACATCAGCACTTGCTGCTTAACCTTGCATTTTATATTATGGAGGTGGCTTATTTCCTTCAACCTCACAAAACAACCTCTGCTAGCTTCCAACTTTCCTGCTGTAGCTTCCTCACCTCTCTTAGCCTTCATAAATTGAAGAGAGTTAGGGACTTAGTCTGGATTAGGCTTTGGCTTAAAGGAATGTTGTGGCTGATTTGCTCTATTCAGACCACTAAAATGATTTGCATTATCAGCAATAAGGCTGTTTCTCTTTCCTATCATCCATGTGCTCACTGGAGTGGCACTTTTGGTTTTCTTTAAGAACTTTTCCGTTGCATTCACAATGTGGCTAACTGGTGCAAGGGGCCTAGGTTTTGGTCAGTTTTGGCTTTTGACATGCCTTCCTCCTGGAGCTTAATCATTTCTAGCTTTTGATTTAATATGAGAGGTGACTGGACATGATAGCTCATACCTGTAATCCCAGCACTTTGGGAGGCCAATGCAGAAAGATTGCTTGAGGACAGCAGTTTGAGATCAGCCTGGGAAACATAGTGAGACCCTCAACTCTACAAAAATGGGAAAACTTAGCTAAGACATGGTGGTGCTCCCCTATATTTCTAGCTGCTCAGGAGGCTGAAGATTGCTTGAGCTGAGTTGAGTTACAGTAAGCCATAATAGTACCACTGCACATCAGCCTAGGCAACAGAGAGAGACCCTGTCCTTAAAAAAAATAAAGTGTGAGACTCTGCCTTTCATTTAACCACTTAGTGGTCATTGTAGGGCTATAAATTTGACTAATTTTAATATTATTATATTTCAGGGAATAGGGAAGCCCCAGGAGAGGGAGAAAGACGGGGAAATGACAGGTTGGTGGAGCAGTGAAAACACACATAACATTTATTGATGAAGTTCACCATCTTATATGGGCACAGTTTGTGGCACCTTGAAATAATTATAATAGTGAGATTAAAGATCACTGATCACCACTGGTCACATATCACTATAAGAGATATAGTAATAATGAGAAAGATTGAAATATTATGAGAATTACCCAAATGTGACACATAGACACGAAGCAAGCACATGCTGTTGAAAAATGGCACATGATACACTTGCTTGATGCAGGGTTGCCACAAAACTTCAATTTATAAAAAACACAATATCTGGAAAGCCCAATAAAGCGAAGTGCAAGGAAATGAGGTATGTCTGTACTTTGAGTCACTTAGCTCCAGAAACATTTAAATGCTCAGTCAAGGCAGAAATGTTATATAAAGTTCAGGGCATTGATTGGGAAAACTGGGACCCTAAAAAATGGGACAAAGACATCTAAAAGGATGTCCTTAGTCATGTTGGTTCTGTAGACTTTCCTGAATGCTCAGATCTCTCATAAGTGCTCTGCCACCCAGAGTAAGAACTCACTTTTCTTCTCTACTGGAAAGCCTGGCAGAGTTACCTCACCCACAAGGAATAGATGCTTCTCAGGAGCTGCCCCGACTTCCTCTCCTGGTTGCCAGGCTGGCAGTTGAGTGTTAGGTTCAAGAATTACCTGCTTAGATACATTTTGGCTTGAAAAGGGAAGAAATAAATTATGAACCAAAGAAACTGCAAAACTTAATAGCATTTCTTAGCAGAAACCAGGGGAGTACCCCTGGTATTGGATTTTTACGGTCTTAATAAGGGGATCGAAATATGAAACTGCATAAGGAGAGAATTCATTAATTTTAGAGCACTTTCTTAAGACATGGAATTTAATACGTTGGCAAGATTATCAGAAGATGGGAACAGTTCTTTTCTAGGCTGACTTTTAGAAGCCTGTAGAAAGCAACAGTCAAGGCTAAACAAAGTGGAAATGCCCAAGTTGCACTGTCAGATGGTAGAGGAAGAGATAAAAAGGCCCAGGGATGTGGGCATGCTGGAGTGGACACATAGTGTGAGGCTAAAAGACATACAGAGGCTTATGCTTCATGAGGCAGCTCAGCGGACATAACATCCACCAAGGCCACCAGGATTGCACTGGTGAGAGAGGCTCTGGCATTATCGTAAGGTCAGCGGTAGCTTACCTCGGCAGGCCAGGGCTGACAGTAGACTGGTGGTCACAGAACTGGACTCATATATCCATAGAGACAGAACCCCTTCTTGCTACCCCCACCCTCTCCTAACTCTGGTATTTCTTCACAGTGACAGATTTTTATTCTTTATATATATTTGTCTTTTCTTCCTGCGGAGCTTCACTAATGCCACTTTCAAGCGCTTGTAGAATGCTTTATCCACAGGCATGGAAACTCATATAATGTAATGTTGAATCAGGAGCTCTATTTAACAGTGAAGAAGGAGCTGAAGGTGGTTCATGACCATAGGATCCACTGGTCATATGATACACCATGCCACTTAGAAGTAGTCAGCCTCATAGAGTGCTGGCATGGCCTTCAAGACACAGATGAATTGCTAGCTCAGAAGAAACACTCTGAAAGGATGGGGTGTCATCTTCTAGGTAGCAGTATACATAGAGTCAGAGACTTCTTTATTATGCTGTGTCTCCAGTAGGAAGAATACATGGATCCAGGAACCAAAGGTGATTTTGGGATCCCCATCCTCATCACTGGGTTCTGCAGCATTGGAGGTTTGATCTCCAAAAGGGATACCCTCTGCCTAGGTGGCATAACAAGGTCTTAACGAGCTACAATATATAGCTACTTCCAGGATACTTTGGATTCTTGTGTCCTAAGACCAGCAGGCAAGTAAAAGAGTCATTATCATGACAGAAGTCATTGATCTTGGTCAGCAGGTGGAGGTAGAGCTGCTTTTACACAATAGATTCCAGGAGGAAGATGTGTGGAGCTCAGGTGCAGATCTGGCACCTGTGAAGGAGTGGGGAAGTAAGTAGAGTCTCAGACTGCAGATCTATGAAAGACTTAGCCATTCCCACAGGGAGTCCACAAGTCAAAGTCACCTGTTAAGGGAGTCTTGCATCTCATAAGGATGAGCCCACATTTGTATCTCCAGCATGCTCAGTCATTAGTGATCTTCTTGGACAACTTCAGGTATTGTGTTGCTCCATTATAACTGTGAATGGACATTCTTTTTGGACAAGCCTGTAAAGAATGATTGCCAGTGGTTTACACCTCTCAGAAATGAGGGTTTGGATAAATCACCATGACCTGCTCAGGTGACAGCTGAGGGAGAGAGAAATTAAAAATGGATGACAGAGAAAGGAGAGGATGAGGAATAGTTGCAGCACTGAGACTAACTGCAGTGACAATTCTTCCCACCAGCCTCTTTCTTCAAAACTTCCTGTCAGAAAAGAGGCTCAATGCTCAGTAGAGAAGTGTATCTGTATGTTGCAAGGCATGGACTTTGGTGACCATAAAAATGCACCAGTCAAATCTGCTGCATGGAGCAAAATTCACTAAAAACTCTAGATGCTGCACTTGTGGACCTGGTTCAGCGTTCACACTGAGGCCACAATTCCCACAGGCTGCTGCCAGCTAATGACTGACTGCGCATGGTGGAGATAAGAATGCCGGTCCATCCTTATGAGATACAAGAACCCCTTAACAGATGACTTTGACTTGTGGACTCCCTGTGGGAATGGCTGAGTCTTTCTTAGAGCTGCAGTCTGAGACTCTACTTACTTCCCCCTCTCCTTCACAGGTGTCAGATCTGCATCATGGTCTGAAAGCTCTTCCCACTTTCTCTGGCTTTCTCTCCTTTATCCACCAACACAGCTCCCCACACTCCAATACATCTCCTGCACGTCTATTCCTATCTTGCTGTCTGCTTTTCTAGGGACCCAAATAAACACATTCCCATGTGTAGCTACTCTTCTGCATTTCTATGCTCTAGTCATACAAAAATTACTTAGATTTTCCTGAGCCTGTCATGTTCTTTCTCTCCTTGGATCTTTGAATAAGTAATTTTCTCTGCTGAAATACCCTGCTATTTCATATCCAACTGCAAATTCATCATTATTTTTCAATATATAACTTCAGTTCTTTAACTACTTGTAAGTATTTGTAGGATTTCATTGCAAGCACAGACTTTATCTTATAATACTTGGTATCTGTCAGATTCTGGCACCATGATACACACACAATAAGTACTTTACAAAGTCTTTTATGTTGATTCTATTAAACTGTATAAGTAAATATATCTTAATTTTTAGTAAAATTATTACATGCATTTATTTTATTAGAAGACTATTTTCCAAGAGAAAAGTAAGTGAAATTTTCTTGTATGCTTGAACGCAATGGGGAATATTCAATTTTCCAAAGTAATAGTCACATTTATATAGTGTTTACAGAGTAAGAATGCAGTTAAATATTCTCTTTACAACATCATTTTCAATGATAGGCATGGAATTCCATAATCAGGCTATCTTCTAAATTATTTAAGTTGGACACATGAGTTACTTCTAATGTTTTGCTAACACAGACAATGTTACAATAAATATCCTTTGAAAAGTGTTTACTTATATTTGATTGATTGATTGATTGAGATGGAGTCTTGCTCTGTTGCTTAGGCTGGTGCAGTGGCATGATCTTGGCTCACTGCAACCTCCACCTCCCGGGTTCAAGCAATTCTACTGCCTCAGTCTCCTGAGCAGCTGGAATTACAGGCATGCACCACCATACCCAGCTAATTTTTTTATTTTAAATGGGAGACATGGTTTCACTATATTGGCCAGGCTGGTCTTGAACTCCTAAACTTGTGATCTGCCCACCTCGGCCTCCCAAAGTGCTGGGATTACAGGCATGAGCCACCAGGCCTGGCTGCTACTTACCTTTATTATTATTGCTATAGGTTTCTTGGGCTTTCATGTTACCACACTCTCTTGATTTTCCTATTACCATTCCAACTGTTTCTTCCAGTTTTATTCTGCTGGCTCCTCTTCACCTGCACGACACCGTCCACATTTCTGAGTTCTCGTATATAAGTGTCTTTTATGTTCATTCTATATATTCTCCATATAAGGATCCTGACCTGCCCTGATCCCTTGCCAGTCATGGCCTCAATTATCATCTTTTCACAAAATCCATTGTTTGACCAAATATCTTCCTGAATGACAAATGCTCTTATCTCACTATAGATACTGTATTATTTAGGTTCTTTGACTGCAAGCAACAGAAACTATATATGGCTCATTTAACGAAGAGGCAGGTTATTGGCAGGATGTTAGAATTCACATAACTTGGAACTAGACAGGAACTAAGAGGATAAATGGCTGCAATTATTTTGTAGCAAGAACTCTGCTACAAAAGCCCAGATGTTAGGAGGAAGAAATTGATGTTAGGTAGCCAGAAACCAAACCAAACTAAACCAAAACCAAAATAACAAATTAACAGATGTTCATTAACCTTTCCTTAGAGCACTTAAAATTTCATATTCTTATTTTTTTGAGACGGAGTTTCGCTCTTGTTTCCCAGGCTGGAGTGCAATGGTGCATTGTCAGCTCACTGCAACCTCTGCCTCCTGGGTTCAAGTGATTCTCCTGTCTCAGCCTCCCAAGTAGCTGAGATTACTGGCATGTGCCACCATGCCTGGCTAATTTTTTGTATTTTTGGTAGAGACAGGGTTTCACCATGTTGGCCAGGATGGTCTCGATCTCTTAACCTCGTGATCCACCCGCCGTGGCCTCCCCTGCTGGGATTACAGGCGCGAGCCACCGTGCCAGCCCAAATTCCATATTCTTAAAAGGGAAGTCACAGTCTCCCCCAATAAACCTCTTTTCTTCTATGGTCTTATATTTCACTAAACTGTATCCCTACTTATTCAGAAACTTAAGCCAGAAGCCTAGAAGTTCTTCTCGATGTCTTCCTTTTTTTATCCCCCGTTTCTTAATCAATCATTAATACTGTCATTCCCCCATCTAAATAACTCCCCAATCCATCTTTGTCTCTCATCTCCACTGCCACTACCCTAAGTAGGACAAGTAATCATTGCTTTTCACCTCAATAACCAAAAGTCTCCAAGTGGCATATTCTGTTATTCTCTAATCACACTGCAATTGGAATAATTTTTAAAAATGAAAATACAATTACATCAGAGCCTCTCTAGAAAGGTTTTTTATTCAATAATTTTTATTCAATAGCAACGTATATGAGCCTCTAAGTCCTCATATTCTTTGGATTACTATTTTTTTTTTGATTTTTTAATATTATACTTTAAGTTCTGGGGTACATGTGCAGAACGTGAAGGTTTGTTACATAGGTATACATGCGCCATGGTGGTTTGCTGCATCCATCCCCCCTGTCATCTACATTAGGTATTTCTCCTAATGTTATCCCTCCCCAATCCCCTCACCCCCTGCTATCCCTCTCCTAGCCCCCCATCCCCCACCCCATCTGTGATGGTCCCCTCTCTGTGTCTGTGTGTTCTCATTGTTCAACACCCACTTATAAGTGAGAACATGTGGTATTTGGTTTTCTGTTCTCGTGTCAGTTTGCTGAGAATGATGGTTTCCAGTTTCATCTATGTCCCTGCAAAGGACTTAAGTCATCATTTTTTATGGCTGCATAGTGTTCCATGGTGTGTATGTGCCACATTTTCTTTATCCAGTCTATCATTGATGGGCATTTGGGTTGGTTCTAAGTCTTTACTATTGTGAATAGTGCCACAATGAACATACTTGTGCATGTGTCTTTATAACAGAATGATTTATAATCCTTTGGGTATATACCCAAAGTAAAGAGATTGCAGGGTCAAATGGTATTTCTATTTCTAGATCATTGAGAAATCGCCTCACTGTCTTCACAGTGGTTGAACTAATTTACACTCCCACCAACAGTATGAAAGCGTTCTTATTTCTCCGCATCCTCTCCAGCATCTGTTGTCTCCTGATTTTTTAATCATCACCATTCTAACTGGCATGAGATGATGTCTCAGTGTGGTTTTGATTTGCATTTCTCTAATCAACAGTGATGATGAGCTTTTTTTCATATGTTTGTTGGCTGCATACATGTCTTCTTTGAAAAGTGTCTGTTCATATTCTTTGCCCCCTTTTTGATGGGGTTGTTTGGTGTTTTTCTTGTAAATTTGTTTAAGTCTTTTTATAGATTCTCGATATTAGCCCTTTGTCAGATGGGTAGATTGCAAATTTTTTTTGCCATTCTGTTGGTTGCCAGTTTACTCTATTGATAGTTTCTTTTGCTGTGCAGAGCTCTTAAGTTTAATTAGATCTCATTTGTCTATTTTGGCTTTTGTTGCCATTGCCACTGTGTATTGTTAAAAAAAAATTGCCAAGTCGATTAGCAAAAACTTCCATCAACTTGTTTTAATAGAAATGTATCTGATTACTAGTGAGATTGATGTTTTTCTCATATATTTCTTGATTAGTTATACTACTTCTTTTGTATCTTGCATCTTTATGCCCTTTGATTATTTGTTGCAGCATTTACATTTGTATTGATTTAGAATAGTTTTGGGGGTATTTATACTTTTATTGACTTAGGATAGCTTTTTTCTTTTTTAAGAATATTGACTATTAAGCTGGGTGTGGTGGTGTACGCCTATAGTACCAGGTACTCAGGAGACTGAGGTAGGAGAGTTCCTTGAGCCTAGGAGTTTTAGTCAAGTCTGGGCAACATAGAGAGATCCACTCCCAAGGGTTGGGGGGTGGGGGGGGAAGAATATTACATCTTTCTTGGCCATATTTATTGCAAATAATTTCATTTTTTGACTTTTAGTATTATTTCTGGGCAAAACGTTCTTATATTTTGTATAGTAACAAATTTAAGTGTTACATCTGTCAATTTTGCTTTATGCATTGTGCTTTTGATATCATGTTTTAATATCATGGTAAGAAAGGTCAACCTACTCACAATATTGTGTACAAATTCAGTATGTTTTTCTTTGATCATTTTAGGGTTTTGATTTTTACTTTTAAGTTCTGTCCCAGCTGAATTATTTGGAGTGTCTGTGTGTGTATGTGTGTGTGTGTATGTGTGTGTGTGTGTGTGTGTGTGTGTGTGTGTGTTTGTGGTTTGGTGTAGAGAGCTCAATTTTGTTTTTTTAAAGAATAACTATTGGCTCAGCATGGTGGCTCATGCCTGTAATCTCAGCAGTTTGGGAGGTAGAGGTGGGCGGATCACAAGTTCTGGAGCTCAAGACTAGCCTGGCCAACATGGGGAAACCCTGTCTCTACTAAAAATACAAAAATTAGCTGGGCGTGGTGGCAGATGCCTGTAATCCCAGCTACTCGGGAGGCTGAAGCAGTAGAATTGCTTGAACCTGGGAGGCAGAGGTTGCAGGGAGCCGAGACCGCGCCACTGTACTCCAGCCTGGGCAACAGAGCAAGACTCCATCTCAAAAAAAAAAAAAAAGAATAACTATTGAGATGCTTTAACTCAATTTAGGAAAGAATACATTGTTTCTTCAGATTTGAAATATATGGCCACTTTTATCATATATAAAATTGTTATGCATTATTCACTTGTTTCAGATAATCAAAAATTCCAAAGTATTATTCAACAAGATTATTCATTTCTCAAATTTGTATCTGCATAATCTTTGGATGCTTCAAGAATTATATTTCCTACTCAAAAATGAAGAATAATCTTTAATGAAGATATTAACAAGAATTTTAATTCCCTTCCCATGTATGGACAAATTTTCCTGTTTCTTTGAATGTTTGTTAATTTTTGGTTGAAAACTGGACATTGCAGGTAATTTGTTGTAGTGACTCTGGATTCTGTTTTTTTCAGAAGATTGTTGGGTTTTTATTCTAGTAGACCGTTATCTTACCTGGATTCAATACTACACACTTTGTTTCTCCTGTGGTATGTAGCATGTGATATTTCTGCTTTGTCTTTAGAGTTTCTAGCTGCTGATTTTTTTTTTTTTTTTAGCTTAACCACTGGGAGGTTTCTCCTATGCTTAAATGATCTGATTCCTCCCTTCCTTTTCAACTTTGCTTCAAAGTAAACTTATTATAAATCAAAAGTTAGATTATTTATTCTACAAAGATTTACTTATTGAAGGCCTGCAGTGTGCCAGACACTTGGGACACACTAATAAACAGAAAAGGAAAAAAAAAGGACAAAAATTCTTCCTTTGTGGAACTTAAGTTGTAATTGAGGGAGATAGACAATAAATAGCAAGCAATGTATAAGTTAAAAAGGTATGTAAGATAATGATATAATATGTGGAGTGGAATGCAATTATGCAGAGTAAGGCATCTGGAACGTATAGGGGGTAGCTAGCGAATTGCAGTTTTAAATAATTGTAATGGCCAGGCATGGTGGTTGACACCTATAATCCCAGTACTTTGTGGGACTGAGGTGAGTGGATTGCTTAAGCTCAGGAGTTCGAGATCAGCCTGGGCAACAAGGTGAAACCCCTTCTCTATCAAAAATACCAAAATTAACCATGTATGGTGGCATGTGCCTGTGGTCCCAGCTACTTGGGAGGCTGAGGTGGGAGGATCACTTGAACCTGGGAGATGAAGGTTGCAGTGAGCTGAGATTTCACCACTGTACCTCAGCCTGGGTGGCAGTGAAACCTGGCCTCAAGAAAACAAAAACAAAAACAAAACAAAAATAATTATGTCAGCCTGTTCAAACCCTCCAAATTGCCTAACAAAATTTAACATTGGACTTCAAGGGCTCACATGGTCTGGTTCCCATAATCTCAGTTACCTCAGTTTGTAGTAGTCTCCTCTTCCCCACCCCCAGCCCCAATCTGGCCACACCAGCCTCCTTGGTGTTTCTAGAACATTCCAGGCATGCTTTCACTTCTGCCTAGAGTACTCTTATCTCGCATACCCACATAGCTGGATCCCTTATCATCTTAGTTATTGTTAAATGTCACCTTGTCAGTGAGGCCATTTCCAGCTGCCTTATTTAAAATTGCTTTTCATCTCCTATAGCCTTCCTACCATCTCTCTTATTTGATATGTTCTCTCCAATTGCATGTATAAGTATATGTAATATACTGTGTAGTATATTTATTTGTTTATTGTCTGTCTCTCTCCCATGGAATGTAAACTTTACAAAGGCATTTCACTACCATATCTGGAATTTACAAGGTACTCAATACATATTTGTTGAAAGGATAATACATGAGAGTTTGAGTCTGGATCAAAGTGGAGAACCCGAAAGACAGTAGCAGATGAAACCAGTCCTTGTGTGACTTGAGACCTATAGGATAAAATTGTCTTAGATATTCTCCCTAAGTTCATATATATTTGATCACTTTCTGTTGTCTGAAGAAATTCTTGTTACCAGGCAGTAATTGTAAACAGCAGAGGCCGCTTTAATGGTTATGTTGTCTCCTCACTTTGGTCTGTGGTATCTCAGGGACCAATATATTGTGATTTGCTAAGAGATCTCATAATGTATATTTAAACATATAGCAAGTTTTTTTGACTTCATAATCATAGAAAAGAGATTGCACCAATTACTATGGTCTCTCCCAAGGTAAGATGACTAGCATTGGAGTTATGTTTATACCTGCACGTGATTTTACAATTTTTCATTAACTATGAAATTTTGGTTTTGAAATTCATCATAGCAGAAGGACAAAAATACATATTATAGAATCTCTATTGAAGTTGCAATTTTCTTTCCAAAGGTATCATTATTAATAGCATTGAAATTATATTTCTTTTTTATGTTTATGCCTGCACATGCTGTTTTTATCATTTTTTTTACTAGCCATGAAATTTTGATTTTGAAATTTATCACAGAAGAAAAATGGAAGTTCACACATTATAATATCTCAGTTGTAATCAGCTGAGCATTGGTATAAGCCATGATTTCCAAATGTTGGGAACAGATGCTCTATGCTAATTTTTATTCCTCTTATCTCCTGTGGAGAAGATTAGGTTGTTATGCAGAAAATGTGGGTCACCTTTTTAGGCATGAAATAGAATGGATTGCTCTATTATAAATATGATGAATGCTTATACAAGAAATGGCTGGCATAATTTGATGTTGTATCTGTAAAATTTCCTTTTAGAGCATATTAAAATTCCATCATTCCTGTTAGACAGTATTTTAAATATGTAAAATTTTAGTATTTTAGACATGTAGCTTATGTTTAGACAGTATTTTAGATATGTAGCTTATGTTTTCTGCATTTCCTTTACTTACATCCTAGCTGGTCTATCCCATAAATTAGGAATTTTAAATATGCCATTTAGAAAACACATTTGATCCTTATAATTTCTGCTATATTAGCTGGCTTCCTAAGGATTTCGTTTCCTAAGTCACTGCCCCCTGGATCTTCTAAATAAATACTATTACTACAAGTCTTTAAATTCTTTTGGCATGGGCATTAATATCAAAGACATTATTTTGGTTTTCCACGCTTTTTATAATAAGACATCAGAGTGATGACTTGTGCATTTGCTATATTGCATTTTGAAAAATGGTTCTCTCTTTTCATTGGTTTACTTGACTATATGCCTGTTTGCAGTTTTCATCACTATTCCACCTGGGTGGGCCAATTAAGAAAGGCAAATTTGCATTTTAGCCCTTAAAACTAACAAATCTGGGCACTATTTATAAATAATGCAGCGTTATTTATAATATGTTTAAGTTGAACCTACACAATACATCAGTATTGATAAAGGTCAGTCCTATAAAGCTATTACAGTTTTTTTTTTTACTCTCTTTATACTGCAACTTAGCACACTGGAAGATGAGAACCATTTATCAGTACTGATGTACTGAGTTGGTAGAGGTTTATATATATGGCAGAAAGAGCTTTCTATTGGAAAGTTTGGTATTTGTAAAAGATGGCATTCATCATCCATATGTTCAACAAATATTTATTATGAACTTCTGATATGCTTGGTAATGCTCTAGTAACTGATAATTCAATAAATAAAATCTTGGCTACTATGGAGCTAATAGGCAAAAACATAACAAAAGAACATATAAGCATATGATAATTCTGGTGGCAGTAAGTGTTATAAAAATACTGGTATAAGCGTACAGTGACTGGGACTACTTTTGATGGAGTACCAGAGAAAGCTTCCTGAGCAAATGGCATTAAGGCTGGGGTTTAAAAATAAGGAAAATAAGGGGTGCAAAAATGCAAGAAAATAGTGGTGTGGCTGGATTAAGGGAGTGAATAGTATAAATTCAGGTTGGAGAGTCAGGCAAGGGCCAAATCATGGGGACCTTGGGAGCTGTTGCAAGGAAGCAGTCTTTTATTTTAATTTTAATTGTAATTGAAGTCATTGGAGAGTTTTAAGCAGGGAGATAGACATAATCTAATGAATTATACAAACATCACTCTGGCTTCAATGGGGAAAATGGAGAGAGAGTAGTGTGGGTACTTTGGAAACTTAGTTTTCTGCATCACCAAAGAAAAACAGGCAGGCATATGGATGAGAATGACAGTGTATTAGTCTTGTTCTCATGCTGCTAATAAAGACATATCTGAAACTGAATAATTTAAGGAAAGAGGTTTAATGAACTCACAGTTCCACACGGCTTGGGAGGCCTCACAATCATGGCAGAAGGTGAAGGAGGAGCAAAGGCATGTCTTACATGGCAGCAGGCAATGGAGCCTGTGCAGGGGAACTGCCTGTTTATAAAACCATCAGATCTAGGCTGGGTGCAGTGGCTCACGCCTATAAACCCAGCACTTTAGGAGGCTGAAGAAGGTGGATCAAGACTAGCTTGGTCAACATGGTGAAACTCTGGCTCTACAAAAATACAACCATTAGCTGGGCATGGTGGTGCATCCCCTGTAATCTCAGCTACTTGGGAGGTTGAAGCAGGAGAATCACTTGAACCCAGGAGGCAGAGGCTGCAGTGAGCTGAGACCCTGCCACTGCACTCTAGCCTGAGACAGCAAGACTGTTTCAAAAAAATTAATAATAATAATAATCAGATCTCTTGAGACTTACTGTTGCAAGAACAGCATGGGAAAAACCTGCCCCTATGATTCAATTACCTCCCACCAGGCACCTCCCCTAACATGTGGGGCTTATGGGAGCTACAATTCAAGATGAGAGTTGGGTGGGGACACAGCCAAACTATATGAGATGGTCACCATACCTCTTTGTATACTCAAAAATCTGAAAATCTTGATTCAGCTGGTGCTTGAGGCTTCTGGAGCATATTAGATTTATGCTAAAACACACACACACACACACACACATACACACACACACACACACAGAATATTTGATGAGTCTGAAGTTCTTTATTATGTGACTCTGTTTGATGCCTTCTGTCACTTTTCTATTCTCCTATTGGCCCTGTCCTTGAGGCTTCTTATTCCTCTATAAATTATCAAGGACCAGGCACAGTGGCTCATGCCTATAATCCCAGCACTTTGAGAGGCCAAGGCAGGCAGATCATGAGGTCAAGAGATCGAGACCATCCTGGCCAACATGGTGAAACCCCATCTCCACTAAAATACACAAATTAGTGGGGTATGGTGGTGCACACCTGTAGTCCCAGCTGCTAGGGAGGCTGAGGCAGGAGAATTGCTTGAATCTAGGAGGGAGAGTTTGCAGTGAGCCAAAATCATGCCACTACACTCTAGCTTGGCACCTGGCAAAAGAATGAAACTCTGTCTCAAAAAAAAAAAATCGTCTATATCAGAAAACATTTTCCTTTTTAAGATTTCCTCTTTTTGAAGATATTCTGTCTAAAGTCTGTTGTGCAGATTAAATCCCCTAAATGAGAATAGGTAAAGGTGAAAATAAGAAATAAACTGTAGTGCCTAAAGTCAAATAAACCAAGTTAAGAAAAACCAAAGCTTCACAGTAAAGTGATAAAAACAGATTTTATTCAGGAACTATTGCAATAGGAGAAAAGAGAGCTAAGTATAGAAGTAGACTAAATTCTGAATATAGCAAGGACAAGTGAGGATTTATAGTCAAGGAGCAGGGTGGGGTCAGTGAATGGAAAATTACTAACAGGAAATATTGGGGTAGGAGGGATTTTGGTTAAACCCTGACTTGACAATATTCTTGCTGAAGGCAGGCTAAGGTGACCAGTTATCCCCTGGGGGACTGTCTGGGACAAGAAATTTGATTTTATTGAGTGATTAGAAATGAAGGCTGGGGGAATCTTTCTGAACTGACTTAACAGGATTCTTGCTGAAATTGAGTGATCCAGACCCATCAATGATGTCCACTGAAGTCCAAAGTCAAAACCTACTTGAAAAGAAGGTTTAGAAAACCTGACTAATGTTTGATCAACAAGAATATCTTTGCTAATCAGGAAGGAACATACACATATGTATTGCTACCCTTTTTGTTAACATGATTGGGCCAGACTAATCGTTTGCAGATGTAGCATCCGGGGAAAATCATGCCACAATTTTTATTCAGAAGCAATGCATTAAGTGGATTTTAAGGGCAGTTTTCAGGGGAAAAGAGGGAAATAAAATGTTATAGGAAAGCCACATCTATTTTTTTTGGAAGGATGAATAAAAAAGATAAGCAATTAAACCAGTTATATCTTCAATATATTGATAACCTGAGATGCAGTGGATAGCTACATAAGTATTTTCAGCACCACTAAGTGCTCCATTTATTCTAGGAAAATGAATTATGGTGACTGCTGCATTCACAAACTTTGCAGCAACTCTATTCATGCACTTCATTGCCATACTCACAGAAAATGCAAAAAAGATGGGCCAAAATGCCATATTTTATGTCTATGACCCTGCTTCCTTGGCTACAGATACTGAATTATAAGTACTTGATTGAATGGTAGCCAATGCATAGATTATTCATTACCTACGGCATGCATGGCTTTGCATGAAATGATGATCTGAGCTAATCACATTCTTACTCTCGTTGACATGAATTGAGTAAACAGAGAAGTAGACAATTAATAGTAGATTTGAAGCTGAAGGTTACATACAGAGAATACCTTGACATGGATTTGGAGCCGTGTGTGAGGAATTAAGTTTAGGTCTGTGAAAGATTAACACTCTCTGAGTTATAGTCAGAAAACTGACTATAAAACTTCTAGAATACAGAGAGAAAATTGTCATCTATATCAGGCATTTCTCTCAATGTTATCCCTCCCCAACCTCCCTATACCCTGCTGTCCCTCCCCTACTCCCCCCGCAACAGACCCCAGTTTGTGACGCTCCCCTCCCTGTGTCCATGTGTTCTCATTGTTCAACACCTGCCTATGAGTGAGAACATGTGGTGTTTGATTTTCTGTTCTTGTGTCAGTTTGCTGAGAATGATGGCTTCCAGATTCATCCATGTCCCTACAAAGGACACGAACTCATCGTTTTTTCTTATTTTTTAATTGTGGTGAAATACACATAAAATTTACTATCTGAACCAGTTTAAAGTATACCATTCAGTGGCATGAAGTACGTTCACATTGTTTTGTGACCATTATTACTATTCATCTCCAGAACTCTTTGGTTTACAAAACTGAAATTCTATACCCATTAAACAACCCTCCATTCCCCTGCACCCCACAACTGCTGGCAGCTACCATTTTAATTTCTATCTATATGAATTTGATTATTCTAGTTACCTCATTATGTGGAATCATACAGTATTTGTCTTTTTATGACTGGCTTATTTCACTTAGCACAATGACCTCAAGATTCATCCATGTGGCAGCATGTGTTGGAATTTCCTTCTTTTTTCAGACTTCATTGTATGTATATACCATTCTTTTTTTTTTTTTTTTTGAGACAGGGTCTCACTCTGTCACCATTTATTAGTGAATAAGAAGTCAAGTGCAATCATGGCTCACTGCAGCCTTGACCTCTTTTGTTGAAATGATCTTCCTACCTAAGCCTTCTCAGTAGCTGGGACTACAGGTGTGTGCCACCATACTCACCTAATTTTTTTGTTTTTTTGTAGAAACTGGGTCCCACTTCCTTGCCCAGGCTGGTTATGGACTCCTGGCCTCAAGCAATCCTCCCATCTTGGCCTTTTAAAGCTCCTATTCTACAGCTTCTTATCAATAACGAAGTCTGTTATCTTCCATTTGTCTATATTCTTAACCTTGATAGGGTCTCAGAAGGGGAAAATGAGGAACATCAAAATAATTTAGAAGGTAGGGAAGAACACAAGCATTAAGACAGATAATTGTCATAACCAAACATTAATTCTCTAAATATTTAAGTTGTATATATGAAGGATCATGAACAATGATGAACAATGTTAATATGTGAAGGGATTTTATGTGGGGAAATGTATTTCTGTGTATTATATAGGCTGCAGGAAAGTAAAGCAACAGTTCTACTTTGGGACAGAGTCTTGCTCTGTTGCCCAGGCTGGAGTGAAGTTGTGTGATCTTGGCTCACTGCATCCTCTGCCTCAGAGGTTCAAGTGATTCTGGTGCCTCAGCCTCCCATGTAGTTAGGAGTACAGGTGAATGCCACCATGCCTGGCTAATTTTTGTATTTTTGGCAGGGATGAGGGTTTCACCATGTTGACCAGGCTGGTCTCAAACTCCTGACCTCAAGTGATTCACCTGCCTCGGCCTCCCAAAGTGCTGGGATTACAGGTGTGAGCCACCATGCTCAGCCCTAGAACAACAGTTCTTAACCCAGTTGCATGATATTAACATCAACTGGGGAGCTTTTAAAATACCTATGCTCAGGTCCCACCTTATACCCGCAAGTCAGAATATCTGGAAATGTCATACCCTCAAAGACATTTTAAAAAGTTCTTCAGATAATTCTAATGAGCATGTGGAGTAGAGTACAACTAGATGGGAGAACAGGGTTTATATTTGTGCATTTTACACAAGACCAACCACACTTTGAGCGCTTATCAAACATTAAGGATGCTTCTGTTGAACTAGGTCTTTTAGTAACAGATGAGCCCTCAATTAGGTAGCTAGCCACTCTATTCTATAGTGCTTTCTGTTTTGACCTTCACATAGATAAGATGAATGGTATCCATGACAACAGTAGATGTGATTCATCCATTCCTTAACTTTCAGTTCTGTTGGGACATTCTGTTCCCTAGGATGACATTTACAGCAGCTCATATACTCACTCAGCCATCTGGCATTGCTGGTAATTTGAACATTTCTTCATCTAACACTTTTTTAACATTACAATCCTAAGGCTATGTCTTAGGCATGATATCAGTTCTCATATACTTTTAAAATATGTCACAACATTTGCATGGTTATTAATGGGCTCTTCAAACGTAGTGAATATTTATCAAATGGCTAATAACTAAAGGTTAATCCTTGCCCTCAAGACTCTTTCATTCTAAATGCTGATATTAATACTCTATTTTATACCATCAAATTTATTGTATAATTTCGGTTCTCATGCTTATATATATTACAGTATTAGTCAGGGTTCTCCAGGGAAACAGAACCAAAGAGATTTATTACGAGAGCTTGGCTCATGTGGTGATGGAAGCTGGAAAATCCAAATCTGCAGTGTGTGGGCTGGCAGGCTCCAGTCCCAGGAGAGTTGATGTTCCAGTTCAGGGCTGAAGGCTGGCAGGCCAGAGACCCTGGAGTTTGCTGGAAAATTCTTTTTTTTTTTTTTTTTGAGATGGAAACTCTGTCTCTCTGGCTGGAGTGTAATGGCGTGATCTCTGCTCACTGCAACCTCTGCCTCCTGGGTTCAAGCAATTGTCCTGCCTCAGCCTCCCGAGTAGCTGGCATTACAGATGCACACCACCACACCTGGCTAATTTTTGTATTTTTAGTAGAGATGGGTTTTCGCCATGTTGGCCAGCCTAGTCTCAAACTCCTGACCTCAAGTGATCCATCGTCTTAGCCTCCCAAAGTGCTGGGATTACAGCTTTGAGCCACTGTGCCTGGCCTCTGCTGGAAAATTCTCTCAGGCTTAGGGAGGCTGGTCTTTTGTTCTATTCTGGCCTTCAACTGACTGGATGAGAGCCACCTAGATTATGGAGGGCAATCTGCTTACTCAAAGATCACCGATTTAAATGTGAATCTCATCCATAAATGCCCTCCAAGTTGACACATAAAAGTAACTGATGACGATGGTGATAATAGGTGCTGACAGAGCAGGAGTGTCACCATCTTAGACAAGCACTGTCATTTTAAAATTCACCATGATCGAAAACTGCCTAAATCCAAAGGGCATCAGCCTAATGGCTAAGGTCAGCATGACCATAAACCACAAATAACATTTCCAACCAGAAACATTCCAAACCGCTCCCCAACCACAGACATGCCATCCCCAAGATAACCTCCCCTCCACCCATCACCCTAAAACCAATATAAATTCTGAGCCTGTAAGAGAGAATGCTCCTGATCAGAATTGGCCAGAAGCCCATCTCAGGTTTATTTTAGAGAAATAAACCTGTCCTTTGCTGTTGAGTCGCATTTTATGTTTCTTTAACTCTTATAGGTACACTATATTTTTTATGTTTCTTTTTCGAGATGGGGTCTCACTATATTGACCAGGCTGGTCTCAAACTCCTGGACTCAAGTGATCCTCTCATCTTGACCTCCCAAAGTACTAGAATTACAGGCATGAGCCACTGTGCTCAGCCAATAGGTACACTATACTGAGTGCTTACCATGTCCCATACACTTTGCTACTCAGTTTGACTCTATGAAGAAACTACTGCTACTACATTTATTGTATAGATGAGGAAAATGAGACATAAAAATAGCTTGTCCAAGTCACAAAGCTAATAAGTTAATCCTACAATTTAAACCCAGATCTACCTGGCTCATAGCCCTTGCCCTTAACCACCCCAAGTCTCCACAAAGATTCTTTTGTGAGTTTTCTCTCTGCTGTCCTCTGAGGTATGCTGCTAGGGAGGAATGACACCCTGTTGCACCTTAGAAAGAATAATTCTTCATTATTTGTGGTGTTTCATTGCATATTAACTTGAAATGCTGTGGGTAACTGCATTTTAATGGGTTAAATTCAGAGCAAAGATCTGTCTTCATCTAATGGAAAAATTTCATTAGAGTTAAATGTGCCTCCGCTTCTTACTATTTAAAATGGAGACCAAGATACTTGTCACTAATGGTTTGTAAAGTGCTTTGAGATCCCCACATGAAAAAACTCCAGGTAGAGATGTTGTTATGCTGATTTAAATAATTGAGTCAATTAACTTCGATTTCTTTTTAAATAATATAAAATACAAATACAACTTCTTGGCTCCTCTAACTTAATTGCATAGATCATATTATGAGTATAAAGCTGATGTTGTAAGGAGAGTTGGCTGAAAAGCAGTTAGAATGGAAGTAATTATCTTACCCTCCAAAACAACTGAGAATATCAGCCCCATATTTTTCTTCAATACTGTACCCTCTTGTCTGTCACGTCCCTTGTTCATGCAGCATTTATTTTAATTAATTATTTAGTTAACCAGCAGTCACTCATTCAAAAACTTTTGTTAAGCACTTCTTTTTTTTTTTTTTTTTTTTTTTTTTTTTTGAATTTTTTTTTTTGGGGTAAATGTAATATACAAAATCAAGCAAATCAAATAAATAGAAACAAGAGTCTAGGTTAAAAGCACTACAGAAGTACTGAGTTGTGATTGTGCTGTTAACTTGCTACATGACCGTTTACTAAATAGG